>JANRGV010000084.1:105364-119792 GCA_024734035.1 Alethe castanea | reverse complement strand
ACTTGTGGGGGGGTGAATTTTGGGTTTGGGGGGGAAAATCACTCCCCTTTGTGATCCCCTTGTTATTATTGCTGCTGGTGCTTTTTTCAGCTTTTCATCATTCTTTTCCACGATTGTGCCAGTTTATTTGGGTTTTTTCTTTCCCCTTTTTTTTTCCCCTTTTTTTTTCCCCTCATAATTTGAGAAGTTTCCCAGTTTTTAAGATTTTCAGCAAAGCATTTATTTAGTTCATGTATTTAAACAGAGGCTTTTATAAGTTTGGGAGGGGCTTTTTGGATGGCTTTGTGGAGTTTTTCAGATTTTTTCTTGTGTGACATTTTGAGGAAGCTTCTTGGGGTTTAGAACTTTTATGTCTATTTTTTTCTTCCCTTTTTTCCCCAGGAGCTCTTTGTGGAAGTAGGCATTTGTCTTTTTGTATAGATCCTGCTTTGCGTGGATGGGGTCACTGCTCCTGCTTGCTCCTGAGCCCAGCTGCACCCCCAGGAAGTGTTCCTTGTTCCCTGATTGTGGGACTCTGATAAATCTGTACCAGCAGCCCCATCCCTGGGATTGCCAAGCCAGGGCATCACCCAGGCTTGCTGCTGGGAGAGGCTGGTGCTGGGGCTTTTGGCACAGAGGTGCTGTGGAGGTTCGCAGGGCACTGAGAGGTGGAGATCCTGCTCCAGGACATCCGGGATGCTGCTGTCCTGAGGGAGATGTGCTGCTGGCACAGCTCTGGCCTGTGGGAGCCTGATGGAGGAAAGAGCTGGAGCAGGAGTGTTTGGGGCTGTGTAGCACCAAGAGGAGCAGGTAGAGAGATGCCAGCCTTTTGGTGGAGCTTCTGCAGTGACCTGCCTGCAGATGAGAGCCAGGGCACCAGAGAGGAGGGCTATCTGGAGGTGGTGCTGCCATGGAAGGGGATGGAGGCTCCACGGGGGGCTAGGTGGCAGCTTGTGCCACCTAGAAGCTGGAGAAGGGCTCTGAGCCTGCTTTTTGTAGCAAGTGAGGGAGGAGCACTGTGGAGTGAGGCTCTAGGTGCTGGGCATGCAGAGTAGGGGGACTGGAGAGCCCCTGGGAGGGGTCAGACAGCTCCAAGGAATGCATGAGCAGGTCCTTGTGGCATGGCCCCTGTGGGAAGAGCAGAACTTGCAGCTGTCCCTGCTGGTCCAGGATGCCATGTGGACATGGGGGTGGATGGGTCTGGGATCACTGCCAGAAGGATTGCCCTCTGTGGGTCCAAAGCTCCTCACGGGCAGGCTGGCTATGTGCCTGAGGCTGGGAGAGGCGTGCAGCAGGTTGTAGGGGAACTTTGTCACCCCACAGCTAGAGCTGAGCACTGGGGCAGGACAGCCAGAGTGGTGTGGTTGGGATCACAGTCACAGAATATTCTGAGCTGGAAGGGACCCCCGAGGATCACTGAGTCCAGTTCTTGGGACAATGGCCCATATGGGGATGGAACCCACAACCCTGGTATTTTAAGCACCAGGCTCTGAAGAACTGAGCTAATTTGGCGTCAGCTCACTTTGGGGTTTTAAGGCATGAGTGGCGTTTTGATCTGGTCTTGGTTTTGGCCATGCTTTGAGCAGGAGGTAAAGCAATCCAAGGTACTTTTCAACCCAGTTGCGTGATTTCCCTTCCTGCCTGTTGCACCTGGCTGCAGCACCGTTCCACTGCCCTGCGTAATTTCAGGTTAGTGAACATTTGTACACCAAACCCTGGCTAGACTGTCTGGAGGATGTGCCTGGGGAAACACAGCATTCAGAAGGGATGGGATTTTTATTGCAGTCAGCCCTGGTTGTGCTGCTGTCAGACTGCAGGGCAGGAAGGGTGAGTGTGGGAGTGTTTGCAGGCTGACTCATGGCCCTGCCTGCTTATTCACCAGCCAAATCTCACCGGTGACTTGAGTACATAATCCTGTCCTATTCGTGTGAGCTGCTTCCCTGGCTGCTGATGACAAGTGTTTCTGTTCATCTCTGTGACTGTGCTGGCCTTAGGACAGCAGTGCAGCAGCAGAGATGTGTCTTATCTGGCTGGTGTTTACATCTGTGTGACTCTGAATTACCTTTATCTCAATTTCTCCACATGTAAAAAGCTTGTAACTTGTATGCACTCATGTCCTGTGGTCTGTAATACAAGGTTTTATCCTTTTCCTATTTCTGGGCAGTTGAGTGGAGGTGGCGCTGTGTTGACTGGACTGTAGGCCTCATTTTCTGCAGAGCAGCAAATGCTGCAAGGGCAGGGAGGGTTGTGTCCCTTCCCCCAGGAACAAGCTGGTGAAGCTCAGCAAAGACTTTGTTTTCATGGATCAGGCTTAGCAGGGTGTAGAAGGTGGTGTGCTTGACCTTGCTTTTGGGAGACAGAGCTGCAACACAGTAACAGCCACAGGAAGAGAGCTGTGGTACTGAACTGTCATGGGGCAGTATTTCTGTGTTCATATTGAATTCTCGTGCCTGTAAGAAGGCCTTTTAAAGGAAATGTTTTGCTCAGCAAAGTGAACCAAGAAGCAAAATAGCTCATGCTACAACGGCACCATGGCACCCTAACCCAAGACACCTGTAGTGAAGCAGGTTGAGCAGCAAGGGCCTTCAGTCCCTACTGAGGAGATGCAAAGATGTGGTTTACTTCCTTGGAAAACTCATTTCCTGAGTCAGAGACAGAGATGAGTCGGTGTGCAGTCACGTGGGCAGCTCACCTGCTGGCACAGACAAGCCATGGTGCATCAGCTCCTCAGTAGCTTCCTGCCAGTCCTGTGCTCTTCCTCTGCTCAGGAGCACTTACTTGTTTAGTTTTCTGTTTCAGGATTTTGTGCTACTGCCCTCGCAGGAACCATTGGAACCAGCTGCACTTCGGAGAATGAGCCAGAATCACAGTGGGCTTGGAAAGGTTCTGGGTGCTCAGAGTGCAAAAGAAATGGGACGTGATGTCAGCTGAAGTGAGTGGGCAGGCGGTCCAGGTAAGCAGAGTTTGTTTGGAAGCAGTCTAGTGCTCTGCAATTAGAGTTATGCCCTTGGAAATAAAGTTTGCTTGGGAGCTCATCAGCAAGGATCAGTGTGCCAGCGATGTCTGTTCCCTTCAGGACTGTGTTGCCATCTCAGCCTGTGTTCTCAGCACCTTCCCAGTTCCCTGCCTGCCCCTCGAGTGCTTGCTCAGGCTTGAAGCATGGGAAATGGCAGTGGGTTCTCCACAGTTTGACTGGGAGAGGTGAGCAGTGTGCACCTCTGAGTTTGCTGCGCTCAGCATGTTTTGTCCCATTCATTTTGGAGCTGCTTTGCAGTGCAAGGTTGGCCCCAGACAGGAGTTACAGAGAGAGCACAGCTACTCTGAGCTAGAAACATGGCAACTGTTCATCAGTCCTGTCTGTCCTTATCTACAGGAAGTAGGGAATAACCCCCATAAATCCTGTCCTATATATCAAACCCTCCTGAGATCAGCTCTCATGAGCCACGTCACAGATCCTGGGTGAGCAACAGGGAAAGGTACAGCTGAGTCACCAGCAGGGAGTCAGCACGTTGCAGCCTCAGGGAGCTGTTTGTACCCTCAAATCAGCCTGCTCTGTCCTTGTCTTCAGACACACTGTGCACACCTTCCCAGATGGGCAGGTGACATCAGTGCCAGGTGTGACACTGGGTGTGAACATCAGTAACACGTTTGAGTGAGGATGCTGAGGGGGTTGGTGCTGTCTGAGGGATCAACAGGAGCATGGCTCTGAGAGATCCAGGTCTCCTAGAGATTGCTGGCCAGCCTGGGCATGTGTTAGCGGGGCTGGGTGGCCACAGCTGTGGCAGTGCTTCCTTGCAGACAGGGCAGCCAACCTTGCGGGTTAATACTCACTTTTCCAGTTTATACTGGAGTCTCCCAGCATGATCACTAAGGGAAAGGAGTGTGTGAGGGGAGGCATAGAGTGTAATGCTGCATGCTGACAGCACAGGGAAACTGAGTCTGTACAGCACCCCGAGGGTCTGGATACATCACCCAAACTCACCTGTAACTGGAAGCCAACATACAAATAATGGCAATTTTCTCTGGAGCCTTGACTTAGATTCTTCCCCTGTCCAGCCTTACAGAAATAATGTGCCAACTCTGCTGCTGTGTGGTGAGAGACAGTTCCCATCTTCAGGTGGACATTTTGGGGGTGTGCAATAGGAAGGCTCGGCTTTCTATGCCTTGTGTGAAAAGTTCCTAGGCATCCTAGGAGTAAGATGCATAACAAGAAACACCAAACGGAGTGCTAAGAACACCAAAATGAAACCCAAGCAAAACAGGAAAAAAAACCTCCAAACCAGTTTTTCAGCTGTTCTGCTGAGGGAATTTTCATTCAGCATCTTGTAGGCAGTGTTTCATGTCTTGCAGTATGAAAGTTACTGAATGTAGCTCATCAAGGCAGAATGCTGTGATGTAATTTAGAAGCTCATTAGAGATCACAATCACAGTGACAGATGTTGGTGGGAAGTAGGAACCATCACAAAGAAAAATAGAGAGCTGTTTGTCATGAGGGTACTAGATCATGTGGGGGCAACATTTTCTGAGATCTAAGGGATTCGATTATCACTTGGAGGTTTCCATCTAGGTTTCTTAGTATATAAATCGCTTGGAAAAAAGGCACTCAATTGAAAGGCCTTTTCAAGACTTTGCTTGTAAGAGCCATAAATTGAAAGTGTTTCTGCTAACCCATGTTGGAGCATGGCATGCCCTTCTCTTGGGTGAGCTGTGTATTCCACAGCATCTCCTAGTGCCAAGTGTTGTGGGATGGGAGCTGTGCTGTGAGGTGGGAGAGCTGTGCCTGGGGAAGGAGCAGTGGAAGCAGCTGAGTTGTGCAGGTAGCTGGAGCACAGGCTGGTGGCATGTGTTGCAGAGAAAAAGGCTTTTTAAGGGTGGCCAAAAGGTGTTACTTGGCCTGTTACTGGGGTAAGCGTGAAATCATCTCCAGATCTGGAGATGTGCACTCTTCCTTTGTGGCACCCACTTCCTCTGGGTTGCACCATCAAGATTGAGACAGATTGTGCAGATCTTTTGCACGAGGAGTGACTGAGATGTGGCTGCCAGCATGAGAGGTTTCTGCGTGCACAGCTCCGTCAGAACGGAGTGGAAATCCTGCTCTGCCCAAAATCCTGGGTGGCAGAGCCCGGACACAGTGAGGCTGGAGTGCCATTGCTATTGCTCCTGTGTGATTTGGGAGTGCAGAGATGGAAAGGGGGCTGGTGGCCAGCCTTGGGAAGTGGAACTGCAGGGCCTCAGTAGTGGAAGTAGGTTAACAGAATCATCATTGCACTCTGCTGGCATGTGGGCTCACTGGGGTGTGAAGTCACCTGATGGAAGCATTGCCCAATAACAGAAATCCCCTAGCAGAAAATGAGCTTTTGCTGCTGCAGTGCTGTTCTTCTGAGGTGTTCCATCTGCTTTACAAGAGTGTCTGACTGAGCCCAGCAACGCTTCTGTGAGAACAGCATCTCTAGTGACAGCTTCCAGCTGTCTAGCAGATGAGAGCACCCAGGTGTCATGGCCAACAGGGAGGGAATTATAACCATCCCATTTTACTGACAGAAGGATGCTCTTGCAAGACAAGAAGGGACCACCTAGTTGGTCTGTTTGACAGCTGAATGTCCCTAACTAAGCACTGAAAATAAGGCTGAGTGTGTTCTAAGTTCATACAAGCAAATATAAGAGAATAAGTCCAAATGGTTTGATTAATTTTACCTTTGGAATGGGGGGCTAAACAATTTTAGATGTTTAAACTTCTGTGTGAAAAAGAGGAGAGTCCAGCAGGACCACCTCGGGGCTCAGCCTGGCACAACTGTCCCGGCTGTCGGTGGCCCTGGCAGGGCAGGGGGGGCTGCCATGTGCCACAGGGCACAGAATGCAGTCAGAGCCCTGAGCTGGTGCTGTGGCACAGATGATCTCCATAAACTGTGATGACATTAATCTAATGTATGCGTTCTCCTACGAATGTGAATACCAACAAATACAAATGCCATGCAAATCAGGCGCTCACGCAGTATGTGCAAGTGCCTGAACATCTGAGGACTCAAATATTATATCAGAAGTTGTTCTCAGCAGCGCCTGTTCCAAAATTTGCTGTTATATCGCCCTTCTGTGTTCCCATGGGAACTCTCAGGTGAGGGAGAGATGTGCCTCCTGCTCCCCTTCAGCTAAAAGAAGTTTGTGAAGTAAAACCTGGCTTCCCTGCTGGATTCCTCGCCCTTCCCCAGACCTGCAGCCCCTTCAGATGCCTGTCTGCCTGGAAAGACTCCCCCAGCCTCTGTGGTTTCCCCGTGGGGTGGGGGAAAAGTGGATGTTAAGCGTTCCTCAGAAAAGGAAGCGGTACCCTCTGCCAACTGGCAAAGAGCAAGTGCTGGCACTAACTGCAGCAGAGAAATTATTCACTCATTCTGCAGGAGCGCGCACTGGGAATCCCTCTTCCAGCCCTTGCCTGGCTCCTCCAGCTGTGCCTGCTGCAGCCCAGGTGCCTGAAGGGATTTGGGGGTGTCCCCCAAGGGAATGGGGAGTTCCTCAGGATGGTGTCTCTCGGGTAAGAAAGCTTTGCCTCTCTCAACCAAACAAAGATGGGAGCAGAGGGCAGCTGAGAGCTGTGCCAGAGGCTGCAGGAAGGGAAGGAGAGAGTGAATGTGCTGCCCCTCAGTCAGCACCATGGAGCATGCAGGTTGGAACAGGAGAACAGAAAGGTAGGAGCAATGTGCAAGAACACCAAGTGTAAAACCCCACAGTCCATGCTTTGGGGCTGGTATTTTTTTAGCTGCTGGGCAAAGCTCAAGAGTTTCAAAATGGTGCTGGATCTCATAAAATGAAGTCTGATGGATTCAGCAGGGTTCATAGAAACACCCCAGGAAGAATGGGGGGAAAATAACCCAGCAGTTCATGTACGGGCAGTCAGAAGTGATGCGATCCGGGTGGAGGGACTGGGGTGCAGAGACATGGACCTCAATGAAAACAAGTAATAAGAGAGGCAGAAGGACGTGTTGTTATAAATACCCAATTGCTTCAGTTATTCTTTCATCCTGAAACCACAGTTGCTTGTGCAATGTAGACAGGGGATTTAGGACAGGGAGCAAGCTTGTCCAGAGGGTTATATCCCACATGAAGACTGTTTTCCCATAAAAGTGGCCAGATTTTGTGGTGGCACAGGGAGACTGCTGATGGGACCTGACCTGGCAGTGGCAGTGGGTGCTTGCCTGGCTCCAGGAAGGGGGTGCCACCGGAGCACGGCAGTACAGCTTGGAGGGGTGGTTGGCTTTTCTCTGCCCATCCGGAGCTCACGGATGTGATGAGCAATGTACCATGAGACTGCTTCTAGCTTGCCCCTCACTATCCCCTCTGTGCTCTTGGCTGCTCAGAGGGTTCCAGGAGACTGCTGACTTGTGTGCTGACAGAAAACAATCTGGTGTCTCTTAGGCAGTGGCAAACTGTGTGGGCTGAGATCACATTTACTCTTAGCCAAAGCCTGCAAGTATTCCATGCATGGCCCCCCTTAATGAAAAGTCTCAACCTCTGCCAGCAGGTTAAGAGTTAGGGCCAGCAACCCCTGGCACGTCGATAAATCTTGGTGCTGAGCTCATTATGTCCCCAGCGTGCTCGTTCAAGAGGGATTCACAAGAGGTAATACAGGGGTGACCTTTGCTCTGCCATAAACGCGGCTGCACGTGAAGCAGCTCCATCAGCAGGCTCTGTTTTCAGCTCCCTGCACTCGGGGCAGTTTGTCTCACCCGGCAGCTGCAGCATCACTGCAGCATCCTGGCACCGTGGTGCGAGCTGCTTGCCTTTCCCTGTCCCCTCCTTTCAAGTGGCTCCTTCAGGTGGCTTTTCCCAGGCCTCCCTTTTCTGACCCTGTGGGACTGGTTTTCCCTCTCCCCAAGACTTCCAACATGACTTTGTAATTTTGAGGATGTTGATTTTTACTGCAGTAAGGGGAAAATGTGGCCTTTTTTGATAGCCAGATTGCATGTTTGTTTGTTCTTTTATTTTTGGCTTCTTAGAGCTTTTTGCCACTTTTCACTTTCTAATTGTCTCTTTTTCTAATCCAGGCACTTATGCTCAAAGCCAACATTTCTTATGGCAATTTTTTATCACCTGCTGGCTAGAACAGAATAAAATAAAAAAACAGATTCTGGCTGAAGGGCCTACAAAAGTAAGAAAACATAAAGTCTTATTCTAAGGATTTCCTCTGTGGTGGAATAGAAAACAACAGTGTTTAGAGGTGAAATATCTGGCTGCTTGCAGAGATCTGCCTTAAGATTTAGAACAGAGTATCTCTGTAACTTGAGAGGAGGAAAGTGGGATCCCAGTTTATGTCGCAGGGGAGAAAACCTACCAAAAAGGAATTGCTTGGGCACCCAGATGGTTTGCAGCTCAGGATAATGTTTTGGGGGCTGGCAGGAGACAGGAGGTAATGAGCAGGTCTGATGTGCAAGGGAAGTCAAGCAGAGGCAGTGGTGGGCACGGGACCCTGGTGGGGGAGGTTGTGCTTGCTGAAATGGGATGCTGCTGTGCAAGACTGGCAAAGAAAGGAGCAGCAGTCCTTGATCTCTTGGGAAAAAGGCATCTGTGTGTCCTGAATAGCACTGTCATGTCTGGAGATGGCTAAATTTTTTCAGACCCTGTAGGGTGACACTATTTTGCTAAGACTGTGCAGGGAGTCATGGGTTCATTGTTGTTTTTACCAACATTAGTTAAGCAATAGACTGGGAAACCCCCGTGTTCCTTGGAGGCAATGGTATCTGGCCCCTCCTGCCGAGGTCTGCTTGTTCCCTTGGTGTCACCAGGAGCTGTGGGATGCTGAGCACTGGTTCTGGGGATGGACAGGAGCCCTGCTTGCAAGGCAGGAGTGAGCTGCAGAGGGACCTGGGAATGTGCTTGGTCACTCCTGCAATTTCAGTCTCTGTGGACACTGGGAAACAAAAAGCCAGAGGCAATGGTGGCAACAGGTAATGTTAACATGTTTGTTGTGAATGGGGAGGCTTAATGCCAAACAGCAACATTTGGGAATCCTTGAGCACAGCAAGCTCCCAGGCCGAGATGACAAGCTCCCTGTGGATGAGAGGAACACCGGAATATCGCTGTCAGAAGTGGTTAATGGAATTGGGGGTTGGTTCCTGTTTACCTGGCTCTGAAAGGAGGGCTTCTGCCTTGGCTGGTGGGCTCTGAAGCCTTTAGTGATGCACAAGTGCTCCTCGTGAGCCCTGTGCGCTGCCCCAACACCTCGATGTTGGGTGCCAGCCCTTCTGGGAACAAGCTCCCAGCCACAGACCATCCCCTTTGTCCGTGGCTGCTGGCCTAGTCCCAGCTCAGCAGGACCCATCCCAGCCCCGGTCAGGGTTAGGCAGCTTCCATCCACCTGGGACCACGGGTCTGGAATCCTCTCTTTTCATCCCAGCTATTGTTTCTGAGGGCCTGTTCACAAAAGCTTTGTGTGCCTGCTTGCTTTGCAGTAGCCCGTGAGCAGGGCCAACCCACCCGTGTTCCCTGAGAGGTTATTCCTGGCTGAACAAGCTTTGCTCCATGCAACTGATCTGCTTAAGTGCTCTTCCCTTCCTTGCTTTCACTCCACTAGTCAGGCTGCAGAGAGAACGTCTGTCTTTGTTCTGATGTGAGACCCTTGCGTAGGTACACAATCTTTCCCATGGTGTATGCTTTAAAATAGAAAAAGTGCCTTTTCTGAATAGCAATTTGGATTGATTTTGATAGAGAGGATGGTGGAATCATACACAGAAGAAAAAAATCTTTAAAAATGAGAACGGAAGCAAATATAGTTTAGTAGTATACTCGTTACAGAATGAACAGCATATTGTATGTGCTGTGTTAGAGGTATGTTATGAATAACAAAAGCACTGGAGCATTTACATATTTGTTTTCAGAAATCCTGGCAGTTGGATTTCACCATTCTGCGCCTCTTTGCCAGAATCACTAAACAGTGGTACATATGGCTTCTGAAGTACCATATGCCGTGGAAAACGTTAGCTGATGCCTATACTGATGCGACACGCTATAGTCTTTATTTAGATTTTTTTGCAGTTTTGAACAAAGAATATTAGATCATGCAAAACATTGTGCAAGCAGTATGGAGTAGTACATACAGGAAAACATAATGCATTGTGCCCAGAGAAAAGGCAGCTAAGAAAAGGAGAAGAAAGGGTGGTGTTGGGAATTAGAATGTGCACGTGCCAAGAAAGGCATCAAAGGGTGGGACACAGCTTTGTGCAGCCAGGGCAGGAGGTTTTGCTGTGCTTGAGGCAGAGTCAAGAGCCGGAGCTCCGTGGATGTGCATGCTTTCAATCAGGTCCTGTTTCTAGGAGATGCTCCCTGTTACAAAAAGTACCACTCAGGCTTAAATCTAAGTACATGCTTGAAATCCTCGGACAGCAAAGGAAATCACGTGCATGAGTGCTCTCCTAGAGCCCTCCGTGTAGAACCAGGGATAACTGCTCTCTCTCCCATATCCTTGGTTGAAAGTAATGATGATGAACACAATGAGTTCTGTGAGGAGCATCTTGAAAACAAAACAAAATACAGTTTCCAACGCAGTGACCGCAAAGCCCAAGCTGGCATTAAGAAGTGGATCCAGGCTTTTGTTTTGACAAGCTTTTAAAGCGCTTCTCCCCCTGGCTTCATCTCACCTCACCATTACTGCGCTGACACCACTGATGTCGGTGGCACCGCCGAACGCTATGAGGAGCACCAGAGGAGAAGGTAACCCTGAGGGGAAGGAGAGCAGGGAGGTGTTTCTCGGCACCATGGCTCCCTGCCCGAGCAGTGCCCCGCTCTCCCCTTTCCCTTTTCTTCTGGCTCCTCTGTGTGCAGACCACTGCTCCGTGAACACTTAATAGGCTTAACTTTAAGCCCTGGGGTAGGTCCAGTGGGATTACTCACGTATTTAAACGAAGGTATAATGTTTGGAGAGGCAGGAGAAGCATCTCATCTCTGTCTCTTGATTTGGCTCCTGCTCTTAAAGCCACTCAGTTCTAGTGTCTGAGGATGGGAGGTTATGGGGTTCACACAGACTCTGCCAGAAGCGTGTTGGGGTGTATGTGGTACAGAGAGTGTTCAACCACAAAAAGGAATTTGGGGGAATCTCTTAAAACGTGCAGACATTCATTGGTTGAGGCCGAGCAAGTAACCAGGATGGAGACAAGTCCAGCGCAGAAACAGAAGGTGGATAAGGCTCCATCCCAAATGCAGCCAGAGCAGAACCACTTCCTGGGGAGGTGAGAGCAGAAGGAATGGGCTCACAGCTGAGCAGTGTTGCAGATGGCCAGGCACAGCATGTCGGGAAGTACATGTGTGGTGTCAGAGATGGGCTCCACCGTGGGACAGTTGTGCTGACCTGCGACAGCTCTCAGTGTATGTGGGCATTCCATAGCACAGGTAACTGCGGAGAGGCCAGTGCTGGGGACAGCCTGTCATTCCCTGCCTGGCTGAAAGAAGCATGAAGGCACTCCAAGCTGCCAGTGGCCTTTCATGCCAGTGGTCTTTCAAAAGCACTGGAACGTTTTAGAAACTGAGGCTCTCAGAGGAATTATCTGTGAGGCAAGGGCTCTGTGTGTGTATGTAGGTAGATAGCATCTCACACATTTTATGAACCACTACCTGAATGGATGTAAGTGGAAATAGAAGTCAGAACAGAAGCTAAGGGAAAAGAGGGCTGAGGGGAGTTTTCACTGAGCGTCTATTTGAGGTTGCCTCCCAGGCTCCCTAGAAAGCATATAGTGGCTGGAATTCAAGCTTCCTTATGTGGTTGTAAATTTATTAAATTAATAAGAGGGGAAGAGTAACATCCTTACATCTATCTCCAATCCAGGTGTTTTAATTCCTTTGTAGGAACAAGTGCCTTCCCAGAGCTTCTGAGCAGAGGAAAATGGAGCCTCTCTTCCCGGAGAATGATGTTTGTAGCAATGCCAAGCAGATGCTCCTTTCTTCCACCTCTGGTCTCCACGTCTCATAGGGCAGGGCGCTGTGTGCCCAGCCTGCCCTGGGTGTGCAGCTGCCCCTTTGGGCTGTGAACCAAGCTGTCAGGGCCAGCACTGAGCCCACTATGTCACGAGCAGGGCGGCTGTCCAGGCTGCCCCCTGAGCAGGTCAGTGCAGCTCCCTCACCTGGCCTGGGCGCTTTTCCCAGCTGTCCTGGCATCACTCTCCCTGCCTTGCTCTGGGTGTTCTCCATGAGCACAAGCAGCCCATTTGCTGCATTAGCCTCATTAGGTTTCCTTTCCAAAAAGCGTCCACCACTGTCTGCCTTGTGGTTTGGAGAAGAGTTAACGCTTTCCCCTCCCAAACCTCAACTCACCAGCACATCTCCCTTGTGCTGCAATTATTGAATGACACTTCACAACTTCATCTCTTCTCCTGCTACATCTGCTTGCTGATCCCATGTGTAACCTCGCTCACATCCCAAACATCTAAATGCATTGTTTCCTCTGTTTCTCCTGCCAGCATGGAAAGGAGCCATCCCTGAAGCAGCATTGCCTTTGAGCTGGCAGCAGACGAGTGATTGGCATTGGGCAGCACTGCTGAGACTCTGGCAGGCCGTTTAGCAGAGAACCTTGGCTAATGAATGTCATCCACACCTAGCAGATGTGCCACTGCCTGCCATGCCAGATTTTTGACATAATACAGGGCTGCTGGACAGCACAGTGCTCGGGAAAAGCCAGGGAGCGACTCGTGCCTTCAGCGTGGCGTTTGGTCCCGCTCGTGCTCTGCGAGAGGAACGAAACCTGCGGGGGGGAGGGAAGCACATCCGCATCTTCTGCTCCTCGGCTCTACTCTTATCGGTGCGTAAATTCCGTTTGTGGTGTTGTTTTCACTCGTGTGCCAGGGACTCTTAAAAGGAAAACCCACCACTTTCTTTTTTTTTTTTTTTTTTTTTTTTTTTTTTTTTTTGGTCCCCTGTACTTCGAGCCACGGCTCCTGCTGGGCCTTTCAGCCTCCCGTCGGTCCCAAGATGGGAAACCGAGCAGGGGGCTCAGTGCTCTCCGGGAGCTGGGATGGCTGCGGGCAGGTGCCTGGCACCTGCATCTCGCCGCCGGCAGCATCCCGGGCTTGGTCTTTCCTCTCCTGCCCTCCATCGGAGGGAAGCAGCATTCGCCGGGCACAGCGAGGGGCCAAGGGGAGACAGGTCCCCCGTGCGCCCCCAACCCCTCCGGGTCTGCGGGACTGTCCCTCACCCCGCCCGGGCGCGGGACTGGGGACGGGGCCGCCTCCTAATCCCGGCCTAATCCCGGAGAGCGGTGGCAGAGCGGGCGGCCGCTAATCCCGGCCCGCCGCCGCTAATCCCGGCCCGTGGCCGTGGGTCACTGCCCGTGTCCCCGCGGGCTGGGGGCGATGTGCCCTTCCCAGAGCGTGCAGTGGGGTCCTGGCTCGAGCCCCCGGCTCTCAAGGGCCGTAATTCGGCTAATGACCTGACTCGGTCATTAACCCGCTGTTTGCCGGACGGGCGGCGGCGCAGGAATGGGCGGAGGCCGCTCTCGGGTGGGCGCTGCACGCCCGCTGCTCCTGCAGCCCCTCCCAGGCTTCTGCACCCCCTCTCCGGTCCGCTACCCTCCCGCCTCCCCACGGCTTTTTTGGGGTAACATCGTTGCCGGCTTTTCCCGTGCTCCCGGGAGCAGCGAGGAGTGGGTCCCCGCAAACACCCTCCGGGGGGGCAGCCTGGAGGGCCGGGGCGGCTGCGGGAAGTGTCCTGCATCACGGGGAGCTCCGGTGGGTGTCTGGGGCTTGTTCCCTCTCAGCCGGCTGGAAGCCAAGTTCAGTGCGGCGTGGCCGGGCCGAGAGGCAGCCGAGGAGAGTGGATCGGGGGGTCGGCCCCGGGAATCTCTACCCCAAGCAGCAGTGCTCCGCCTCGCTGGCTGCGGGAGCTCGGGCGCCGATGCGCCGTTTAACGCAGGTCGCTCTGCCGCTCTCCCCGTTTTTTTTGCTCGGCCTCTTTATCTTTCAATTGCAAAGCAATTAAAGGTCTGTATGAATCTGCGAGCATCCCTCCCCGCGGGGCCCTCTGATGCCCGCTGTATTGCCCTTTAGATGCCTCTTCCTTTTTTTGTTTTACAATTGTTGTATCAATATAATGCTTCCTTTCTTCTTCTGTCTCTATAGATACAGATATACAAGGCAAACCAAAGGTTTCGGCTGCTATTCAGTGCCTCCTCATTTGTCCCAGAGCCGTAACAGTGGTGCCCTTTCTCTTCTGGCTGCTTTCCCCTGCTTCTGGAGCAGCAGTTATGGGAGAAGCAGATGGCTACTGATTGGGTGAGCTTTGTGGCTTTAATACTGAATACTTTATGGAAAAGGACTTTATCATGCTTGGTTGGTCAGAGGAACAACGGGTTGAGATTTATGACTAGAGAAAATAAATCTTTTTAAGTTTCAAGCTTCTTCACACACCCCACGTCAAGTTGCTGCAGCAGAGCTGGAGCTGAAATCCTCTGCATCTTTATTTTTTCCCTTCCCCCCCC
>JANRGV010000084.1:15418-87173 GCA_024734035.1 Alethe castanea | reverse complement strand
GCACGCTGGGCTGGCGCCGCAGACACAGAGGGGACAGGTGGGGCCCGAGCTCCCCAGCCCACCTTCCTCCTCCTTTCTGTGCGCGCTCGGGTGCTGGCGTCGGCAGAGCCTTTTCTGGGAGCAGGGCTGCGTTATTTTTAGCCCCGTGTGCGGCAGATCGAGCAGAAGGGTTTAGCCAAATGTCTCCCGGCGAGCAGCACGTGTGGCGCCGGCTGTGCCCGGGGAGACACAGCCCTGGGGAGGCTCCAGGTGAGGGCGGGGTGTGCAGCTGTGCCGCAGCTGGAGCGGGAAAATCCTGCCCACTTGGCTCTGCAGGAGGGTGTCCTGAAGGCTGAGGGTTCCTGCGGGTCTCACAATGCTTTTTGCAGCTTCGTGTCGAATGAATCCCTAAGTTAATTTCGCTGCTTGTTTCTACCTCGGGATGTTGCTTCCCTGTTTGTTCTTGTCTGTTCCAGAGGTCATTTAAACAAACACAGTGAACTCCTGTGCTTGCAAGAAAGGCAGTGACTTTGGGAGGTGTGTACGCATGTACCACCTCAGGAAGGGCATTTTTAGGGCAGCATCTCATCCCTGAGGGTGGTTCCCAGGAAGCCTGGTCAGGGCTTATGGCTGGGGAAAGGGAAAAGGTGGTTGCCCGCCCCACAGTTCTGAGACAAACCTCCCGGTCCCAGAGCGATGTCACGGGTGTACTTGCACTGCCCGAGACCGCAGATTGCTTCCAGGGAGATTTATGAACTCATCTCTCTCTCCTTTAAGCCTTCTTGGAGTGCTGCTCCTGAAGCCTATTGATGCTTAAAGGGCGAGCACGTGCCTGCTTACTTCAGGAAATAAAGTAGGAGCATGAATGGTATGTAGGGGAAAAGGGGAATGGCTCCATGGAGGATAAGGTTAGGTGAGAGCAGAGGGGCAGAGCAGGAGCAGAGGGAAAGGATGGAGAGGAGAGGGAAGCAGGCAGAGCGCGGTCACCGGACCCTCCAGAGCCTTCCTTTCTGGCGTACAATGGGCCTCTTATCTGAGCTGCAGCCATGATTTATGCCCTGGCACAGGCAGAAATTAAATCAAGCCTTGTTGGTGCACAGTTAATTGTTGACACACAAAGGGCAGGACCAGAGAGGGACCTCAGTCAGGAGGGTCAGGGCAGGGGTGAGGACACACGATGCCCCGCTCGGGTGAAAGCCACAAATTTGTAGAAACTTGACCCAAATGTCTAAAGATTGCTGGACTAAACAATGCCAATAATGCAAACCCGGCATCTGTTGTTCTTTCCTGCGCTGGTAGGATTGAAGTTATTTCATGGCCTAATGAGTTCCGAGCAGCACAAAGCACGTCCTGTGCCCGTCACTCAGGGCAGCGCTTTGATATGGGAGTCAGGCCGGGGGCTTCGTGCTGAACCACAGACAAAAGTCATTCCTGCAGGAATTTGGGCTCCTTCAAAACTCCCTCTCAGGCTCAGCTCCATCCCAGCTCGGTGTTTTACAGGCACTCTCTCCTCTTTCTTTTCTTTCCTTTAATATTTTTTATGCCAGCTTAATTAAATAACTGAGTGGTTCATTTTTAGAGGCAGCAGCTTCAGAAAATGACAGTTATCCCAGCAATTATCAGTTGTGTGCACAGATGGCTTTTTCCTCGTTGATAAACCCTCGCTCTCCTGTTTGTCCATTTTTAGCACAGAGCGGGTGGGAGGGGCTCTGTGCCTGTCCAGCACAGACCCCGGGGGACAGATTTGCCCAGGTAATTGTGCTGTTCCAGGAGCTGCCACAAAGCTGCCATTCCTTGCTGGGGCAAATCTGCTCAACTAGGTTTTGAAGGTAACTGACTTCAGGACTGCCCTTGGCGATTGTCTCTGGAGCTCTGCAGAGCAAATCCAATGCCAGCCACGTGCTGTGGCTGCCCCACCTGCCCTGTGTGGGGGAAAGTGGCTTTTCCAGACTGGAGCGGTGCAGTGGTGAGCTAGAGGTCAGGATGTGGGGAAGTGTGACAGGATCATGGCGAGGCAGCTGGTGATGTGCTTCCCTCCTTGCGTGGGATGTCCTGCCTGAGCACTGGGGCTTCAGGGGGCACCAAGGGTCAACAGAGCCCTGCTGGGGAAGGTGGAGGCCTGGGGGAAACAGCAGGGAGGGTGGATGCAAGACAGGGAGAGCAGAAATGAGTCACGGAGGTGACGTCCCTTGGAAGCAGCAGGCTAAGGAAGACCTAATTTAAGTGCTGTGAGGCAAAATGTGTGTGGCAGGTTGTGGGCTCTGTCGCTTGTGCTGTGAGGCTCAACGTCTTTGGTTAAATTTGGGCTTTGGAACACTTTTCTTGTGGTTACAAAGCCTTGCTGGGAGCTGGGTCTTGTTCTCTGGTTTTGGAGGGTGAGACTTCAGCATCTCCTCCTTGTCAGTGGTTTGGAGGTGTTGCTGTGAAATCGACCTGGGGAAGCTTTTAGGGCACGAGGCACCACGGCCACCATCAGGGTAAAGCATGGCTGAGGATTTGGGAGGGGCTGCTGGAAGCTGTAGCTGGGGGTCCCAGGGCTGTGGGCACACGGGTGGGGTGCTAGGCTCTGCTTTTTTGTTTTGGAGACAAGGGAAGTGTACTGCTGGAGGGGAGAGGACGGAAGTGTGTTACTGGGGCAGCCCAAGCCCTTTTATTCCCACCAAAGCCCAAACCTGGGTGGCAAGCAGCTCCTGAACGGGGATTTTGCAAACAGTGGGGTGCCCGGCAGCCTCGGTGTGGGCGGCCCGTGTTCCCAGCCGCTCCTTCGGGCCCGGTTCTGGGACACGGCCAGGGCAGCCGGCACGGCGAGGGGGACAGGCTGCGCCCAGCCTCGGTGAGCAGTGTGTGTCCCTTGTGTCCCCGCAGGCCCGATTCACGGCGGACTGCCATTTCCGGGAGCGCTTCCAGGAGAACAGCTACAACACGTACGCCTCGGCCGTGCACCGCAGCCCGCGCTCGGGCCGCCCGTGGTACGTGGCGCTCAACAAGCGCGGCAAGGCCAAGCGCGGCTGCAGCCCCCGCGCCCGGCCCCAGCACGAGTCCACGCACTTCCTGCCCCGCTTCTGGCAGCCGCAGCCCCCCGAGCTCGCCTTCACCGTGGCTCTCCCCGACAAGAAGCCCCCGCCGCCCAAGGCCAAGGCGGCCCCGGCCCCGCCGCGCAGGAGCCCCGGCCCTGCCAAGTACCGGCTCAAGTTCCGCTTCGGGTAGTGGATGCTGGCGCCCAGACTCCGGGCAGCATTGGGGTGAGACCCGTGTGTCCCCCTGCACAGGGACACGGCTCAGCTCCCGCGGGGCCGTGCCGGGCTCCAGGCCTGCTCTGAGCCGCACGAGCTGCGAGGCGTCCCCAAAGACGTGTGCTGGGATGAGCAGCTCGGGCTTGCCAAACAGAATTCCTGTGGTTGGCCGAGAGCACTGCACGGACCTCGGGTTGGCCTTCTGTTGCTGGAAGAAGTAGAAAGGTACCTCTATAGCGAACATATTTTCTTATTTTCACCAGTGACTCCTTTGACAATCATTTTCATGGGAGAGAGATGTTCGGAGCCAAGCGGTTTTGTTTGTTTTTCTTGCATCTCCTTCTTGTTGCACTTTTTCCTCCGACCATACCTCAGGCACCATATATCCAGGTCTGTCCCTTTCCCTTCTCTTAGAAGCCAGCTCTTCCCTTCCACAAATGAAACAGAGAGACCAAGCCCTGCAATTTCAGTCGCCTTACCTGTGGTGCCAGATGGTCTTCAAACTCTTTGTTGGCAATAATAGATGTGTGTAAATATTTTGTGATAAATGCATTACGATATGTGATTTGGGGAGGGTGGCTGTTTGCAGCCCACTCCTGGTAGTCTCTCTTGTTCTTCCCTGGACAGCTGCAGGAGCAAGTCTCTTCCTGTCCATCCAAGTATGGATTTGATGCCTGCTTTAAAATACCTCTGCCCTGGTCCCGGGGCATTCCTGCTCCCTGGAGGAGTCCCTCCACAGGTATCCCCACAGGCTAGGGATGCCTGTGGCCCCCAGGTGCCCACCGGCTTTGTCCAACAGTTTTTGCTGCTGATTTATTTTCTCACTCTCAATACATTTGCAGAGGCAGGGAGCAAGGTTTTTCTTGTACAGTGAGTGTGGCGACGTGGCAATAAATGCTGTTCCAGCTGCTCGTCCCTTGGGGAGTGCTTTTCCCACCCAGGTGGCCCGAGGGCCCTGAGGTTGAGATGTTTCTCTGTCGTGGTGTGATCTGTGGAGTAGTTGTGCATATGGAGTTTGTAATCAGTGTTTAGCAGTGCTGCTGTACGTACAGGCACTGGTAGCATTGAACCTCACCGGTGACGCCTTAATCGGAGCCCAGGTGGGCTCATGTTGGCAGAAGCCCTCAGGACCTGAGCCCCACCAGCGTCCAGCAGCAATAATTAGCCTCTTCTCTGCATCTGATTGTGGTATGGCTGTCCCCATCGTGGTTCTTTGCCTTTGTCATCCTTCTGGCAGCCCCTGATCGGACATGTGTGCTGCGTGTACGAGGATGGATGGGGACGCTGGAATAAAACAGTTATGTTTCATTTTATAACCTGATCGTGTCATCTCTTCCCTTGTCTGTGCCTTCTTCCCTTCCTCCGAGGGAAAAACGGGAGTGCGGTGAAATTGTCTGCTCCATGTTTCTGTCGGGCTGGGGTTGGCCAGGGCGGTGTCGGTGATGGGGTGGAGCAGAGCTGAAGGGATGTGGGTGCTGCCTTGGCTGTACCCCCAGAACTGCGCACCAGTGGTGCCTCTGGTGCTGCTCTTTGGACCTGGGTCACGGCAGGGCCAGGTGAACAGGGGTGTCCTGTGCTCCCCGCTGCTTCCAGCCAGACTGTCTGACTGTGCACGGACAAAATCCAGGTAATTAGTGCTCAATTCATCTCTGGGAGATAATGGAATCAGGGCCTTGGCAGCTGCTGCCCCAGCCCAGGCACGTGTGTGGAGCTCCCCGGGCAGGTAAGGGAGGAGCGAATGTGCTGCTCTTGCTGCACACTGCATCCCCTCAGAGGAAGAAAAAAGGTACTGGTTTAATCTTCTTTTACAGTAAACTGTTAAGGAGAAAAAAACAGAAGCTGATGTTTTGCTGTTGTGGTAACAGTTAACACACAGTCGTGCTACTGGAACAAAGAGTCACAGGTGCCAGAAAGTGAGTAGCCCCAGCAGGGAAAGCAGGGTCAGGGAATCCAGCAGACATTCCCTGTTCCTGTCAGACATCCTTCTCTAAGGGAATTCACTGGGCTTGCATAGCAGCAGGGGACTAAAGGCCTGAGAATATGGTCAATGTGTTTGTCAATTTAAAATTTAAATGAATTTTTCTGGGGGTGTTTTTTCTGTTTTCCTTTCCATCCACATCAGAGGTACTGCTGGGGAGAACAAGCCAGAAACCAAAGAAGCTCAAGAGGATTCCCAAGCTCCGTTCCAATCACTGCCCTCAGGGGAGGTGCAAATCCTCGTGGAGCTGAGGAAGGGGATGCGGTGACTCACTGCAGAGTGCAGTGAGCTGCACTGTCCTGTAGCTCCGTGGTTTTGGAGACACTCATTCACATTATGAGAGGGCAAAAAGTGTTCCCATGCTTTTTCAGCCTGCAGTCACCCCTGCCAGGGGTGTATGTCTTGTTCCAGAGCCTCCAGAAGGATTTGTGTGCGTCCTGGACTCATGGCTCGGAAGGAGCATCCTTCACCGGGAGTGAGAGGAGGAGGATTTTGCATGGAGCTGGCGAGTTTGAGCAGGTGAGAAGAGAAAAATGAACAAATCCAAGGCTTGAGGGGTCCCTTAGTGCGCCCCAGGGATCTCCGGGAGAGTTGGGGTGGGGCTGCGACCATGGCAGGGTGTACGCAACCCCCGAACCGCACCCCCAGAAGGAGCTCCGAGCATCCCCGGTCCCGCGTTCCCGCAGCCCCCGCCCAGGGGTGGGGAGGGGGCGGCCACGGGGCTGGGCTGGGCTGGGCTCGGTGCCCGTTCCGTGCGGGGCTCGCCCGCATCTCCGCGCTTCCCTGCGGAGCGATGGGCCCCCGGCTCCGCCCGTCCCCGGCACGGAGGGAGGAGGCGCAGAGCCCCGAGCGGGGCTGGAGTCCGTGGGCGCCGGGGGGCCCTGGGGCGGGCACGGCCGTGCTGCGCGCTCCTGGGTCGGCAGGAGAAGCGCTGCCGAGCCGGGGTCACAGGCACTGGGAGCGGCTCTCCCGGCTAGCCTGGCCCGTGGGTGCTTGCTGCTGGTGTGCTTGCTGCTGGTGTGTCCCCTCCGAGAGCCGGGGAGCTGGGCACAAACACCTGTCCGGAGGTGTGCGGTGACCCGGGCGGGGCTGGCTCGGGTGGCCAGAGGCAGCCCTTTGCTGGTCCTGGCGCAGGAACGCCCAGCAGACCCCGTGCAGTGCGGTTTTGGCGCCGGCTCCTTCCCGGGACGCCGGATCTGCCTGAACAAGCTGCATTGCAGCGGCGGTCAGAGGGTGCCAGATGCGGGAATGGGCACCTCTGGAGCCCCGGTGGGCGCTGCTGGGAGGCAGGGAGGGAGCTCTCTGGGGAGAGCGATGCCGTGCCGCAGGCGCTGTGTGTCCCCGCTCCGGCGGGGCCGATCCTCGCAGGTGTGCGGGGCGCGCTCCCGGAGGGCAGAGCAGCCGGCAGCGACAGAGGGGAGCCAGCGACGGAGGGACGGACAGCGCGAATCCCTCCAGCCGGTGTGTCCCCGGGGGCTCGGCGCTCCCTCCGGTGTGTCCCCAGGGCACCGCCGCTCCGGGCTCCCCAGGGGTGAGCATTGCCCGAGTCACGGCCCCGAAATGTGCGTTCTGCAGAACTTCTGGCTCCACAATAACGGGAGATGATGGCTCAGGAGAGGGCCGAGCGTCTGTGTCACCAGGTAAGGGCTCCTTCACCCGGGATGTTCCACTGTGCATCTCGTTCCGTGTCCCCACTCCTTCCTGCGGGATTGCCTTGGTAAAACCTTTCAGCTTTGTATCGATGCACTCCCCGAAAGTCTCTGGCAAGGGCAGTGCAGGCACAGCTTATGCAATCTTTGGGTCGAGGCTTTTATTTTGAGCTCTGCCCTCTCACACTTGTTGCAGCGTGCCCTTGCTGTGAGAGCTGAGTCTGCCTCGGGAATTCTGGGCTTTGCAGTCACATTGATCATATCTCGTGTGTGGTTCCCTCTTTTTTTGTTCTTGCCCTTGCTCAACTCTGTTTCCCTGGTGTGTATGTCTTTAAACACTTGTGTGCTTTTCTGGCCTCCTAAGGAAAATAAATCAGCAACTAAAATAAGTAGTAATTTGGGGGGACCTTGCTACAGGGAGCTAAAAAACATTTTTATACCACTAACTTTCTCAGCATAGTTTGTGAATGGTTGAGCCAGGAGCAGCTTCCTTGTCCTGTGGAATTTTCCCTGTATTTTGCCATAGCGAGATGATTATAGAGTAATTTAGTAGCATGTGTCAAGTGTCTTTGCTAGCATTTGTGGGCCAGGAACACCTGTGCTGCATAGTTCAGCTAGTGCCATACCTCATGTGCTATCTTGTTTCAAGCTCCTAGTTCAGGCAAAACCTGACTTTTTTTTTTAAAATTTTTTTAGTGCCATTTTAATTTTTTAATGCCTTTTTAATTTTTAACGCCTTTACATTTTTTTAAAATATGCAGAATTGACTGTTCATGGAGTCATAGAATCCAGAATGGTTTTGCTTGAAAAGGACCTTAAAGACCATCTTATTCCACTCTCCTGCCATGAGCAGGGACACCTTTGACTAGGCAAGGTTGCTCTGAGTGCCTTGAACATATCCAAGGCAATTAATGGGAGTCTTTTAGCCCACAGCTGGGACACAGTGCTTGGGGTGTTCATCCAGAAAGGTGCTGCTCGGGTCCAAGCAGAGAGGAGTTGGCTGGTAAGAGACCTCATGTCTCTTTGGGAAACAAGCTTGTGTTTCATGGTTTTGGACGTACCTGTGAGTGGCCAGTGTTCATCACAAGGAGGCTCCCACGGTCAGACCTTGTTCTCCTGAGGAATTGTGTTCACCTTTGCTGTTGCACAACATCATCTTCCAGCCCCATTTCCCAGAAAGGACTAAAAGAGCACAACAGAGTGCTTGGGCTGCCTTTCTGCTCCCCTGTGAGCCAGTGGCTGCTGTGCAGCTGCTGTTTGCTGTAGGCTTCCATAGTTCCCATGTTATTTGCAGTGTTGCTCTGTAGGAGCCCATCAGCAAGGAAAAAGCCCTTGGAGGACATCCTTGGCAGGATGTGTGGAGCTCAGGGTCTGGGTTATTACAGTCTTTCCTGATGTATTTGGCAGATATAGAGTGCTGTTGTAGAATATTAAAAGGTAGTGTGCAGCTTCCCTCTCAAACTTTTCCATGTTCTTTGATGTTACGTGTCTCTGGCAGTGACACAAGTTTGGATCCCAGCCTATACCAAGAGGCAGGGTTGAATTTTTTTTTTTTTTTCTTTTTTTTCTTTTCTGAGAGCATCCCACCACTGAGAGGCCTCTTCACTTGGTTTTCCCTGCACTCTGATAGTTCTTTTGTAAGCTTTATTTGGAGCTGTGAATCTTTGGTAGCATGATGCAGCAAGGACTTTTAATCCACCCCAGAGCTTCTCCTGCAAGGGCTGATGGACACATCTCCTGTGGCTCTGCCACTCACCTCTGGAAGGTGCCAGCTGCTCCCAGGCTGCTTTGTTCCACCTGGGCACTGGAACCAGCTTTGGATTGCCCCTCCCTTAGCAGGGTGAGGATGTGGTGAGAGCTAGCAGCCAGGGAGTGGGATCTGAGGCCACTTGCTGCCTTTTGGTCAGATGTGTGCCTCGTGCCTTGGGTGGCTTTTCAAGGAGCAAACATTCTGGAGCAGCAGGACAGTGTCCATGGATGCTGAGTGCGATCCTGTGTGCCAAGTGCCACGTCACAGTATTGCCCTGCAGGCCCTGGGAGTGCTCCCACAGCCCTAAGGAGGTGTTTGGGAGTCCATTACTGGTGCACCTAGGCAGGTGTCCCCCAAGTTTGCATTGCTTGCTGAGTCCCTGGTTTTTGAGAGGAGAGTCTGGCCTGATAAATCACTTTTTGTTATCTTGGATTTTTCAATCCAGGCACATGGGAGTAGCTCAGGGCTGGCACAGTTCTCTGAGGAGCAACAATGTTTGAGAGTTTTAAGCCTTGATAACTACTCCATTGTGTCTTGACTGCAAAGATTTGGTCCTACAGTCCCAGGCAGATGAGGGGAAAAAGAAACTTCTGTTATTTATGGAAAATCTTGTGGGGTTTTAAAATTTTGTTGTATGATGTACTGTCTGCTATTTTTCTAACAAAACCTGTTTGAAATGTAGATCAAGGACTAGAATTTAGGACTGTTCCCTACAAAATCTTGTGAAGCCTGAAGGGCTGGGGTGATGGCTACTATCAGCAAAGGTTATTTGTTAACATCATGTCAGATTCCCCTCAGCTCTGGGCAGGACATCTCTGGGGCTGTGTTTTCGGTCACAATTAAGGGTGTGTTTAATACTGACCCAGGTCAGGTCAATATTTACTTGTAGGTGTGGGGTTTAGGCCCAACTCTGAGCTGAAACAGGATCAGGGTGACAGATGCTGCATTTTGTTTCATCCCGAGATTTCATATGCCCCCTTGAGACTTCCCTCTGGGATATGGCTGTAGTGGAAGGCGATGCTCCATCACAGTGAGCTGGAAGTGAACCTGCACCTCTGGTATTGCTGGCCTTGGTCTCTCTGCTGTGCCACCAGTGGGAATTCGCTGCTGCCACCGCCACCCTGCCGGGGGGCTGCATCCTCCTGGCAGCCCTTGCCAGCCCCACACACGAGCTCCAGAGGTGCCTCTGTGCCGTGCTGGGAGTGTTTGCTGGGGATGTGGCTCGTCCCCGGGAGGATCCTGTTTCTCCTGGGTGGCCGGACGGAGTTTTTGGGGTGACAGTTTCGGAGTCTGGTTGCACGAGTCACTGGAGCCGCACGGAGCTGGTTGGCCAGCGCTGGCAGCTCCCTCGCGGCTGCCGCCTGCTGGCCGGGCCGCGGCACTGCAGCAGGGTCCGCGCATGCGCGCTGACTCGCCGGGCTCGGTGGGGACACCTGTCGACCAGAGTGTGGTACTGCAGCGAGCAGGGTGCGCATGCGCACTGACCACGGAGACGCCGTGTAGCGCGTGGCCATTGAGGGCAACTCGAGAACAGCTGTGAGCATGCGCAGTGGCGTTCACGCGCGCAGTGCTGCCGCCCTGTGGGGAGCAGCCGGTACTGCAGGGCATGGCATTCGCTGGGCGGCCGCGCCGGTGCCGCCCGTGCGGGCCCGCGGTGCCCGGAGCCCCGCGCTGTGGTGCCCGGAACGCCGGGAGCAGCGCCGGAGCAGCAGACGCGGGTCCCGCCTCCGGTAGTGCCCGTCGAGGCGCGTGGCGAGACAACGGAGGAGGCGAGCGGTTGCTGTGGCTGCAGCCGCGTTGAAGGTGAGCGGGGAGCGGCCACGCGGCGGGTCCGGGAACGGCGCTCCAGAGCAGGCAGCGGGGACTTGGCTAGGGGCGCGGGGCGAGCAGCGAAGGCTGCGCTGCCGCAGCGCGGGCACGAAACCGGGAAGGAGCTGCTTTTTTATTCCTGCCCTTTCTCCACTTTCTCTTCACTGAAGTACATCTTCACACTTTTAGCTGTGTGCTTTTCTAGCATCTTAATGAAAATAACTTAATAAGTATGGGAACGAGAGACTTTATTTTTTTTTTTTCCTTGGGAGGGAGGCGTGGCGTCCTTTAAGGAGCCTAAACCTTACTTTTAGAGAGTTACTTTGTTAATGGGGTTTGTGAGCACAGGTACTGCCTCATTCTCCTATTGCCGTAACTCAGGTACACAATCCTGCTGCAAGCTGCGAGTTTAGGCACAAACTGATTAAGAAAAATAAATTTTTCCGAGTGTGAAGAGCAAGCTGGTAGGAGCACAGAGTCCCAGAATGGGGCTGGGCCGGGGCTGGGCTGGCCCCTGTCGCTGAAAGGAGGGGGAAGATAGGGCTGGTGGCCGCGGCAAGCGGGGCGAGGCGGGCCCGGTGTGTCGCGGGAGGGGCGGGGGCTGAGGCGTGACAGCGGCTCCGGTTGGCCCGGGGCTGGCCCGGGAATTGCGGGGCTGGGCAGAGCACGGGCCTCTGGCCCCGCCTCTGGCCCCGCCTCTGGCCCCGCCTCTGGCCCCGCCTCTGGCCCCGCCTCTGGCCCCGCCTCTGGCCCCGCCACGCGCTCGTCTGTGGGGGCGGGGCCTGGCGTCATTGTCCAATCCGCGCAGCGAGCGGCGCACGGGAGCGGCCAATGGCGAGGCAGGGCGGCAAACTTGGGCGGTGTAACCGGAAGGCGCGCGCCTTATTCCGGCTCAGCTGAGGGGCTGCGCGGCCGCGTTCCGGTTTTGGGTGCAAATGGCGAATTTTTACGCGTTTGTGTTCCAGGCCCGTAGCGGGACCGGCGCTGGAGCGCGGATGTGCGCGGGAGCCGGTGCAAGGTAAGCGCGGGGCGGCCACGACAGGACCCTCAAGGCGTTCGCCTCTGGGCCTGGTGGCGGCCGGGTCCCCCCAGGCGGGTCTTGCAGTGCGTAGGAGCTAATTTGTTCAGGTGTTCTCTGGAGAACATCGTGTTATATCTGTTCCAGTTTCCTTTGGTGTACTGAAAATGTGATGTTCTTGCGTACGTGGGAACTGTGGCCCTGCTTGTGAAGATGTAAAATATGCTCTTAGCATGCTCTGGATATGTAACAGAAAACGCACAGTAGTAGAAGTTACTTTTGGCGAAACAGCTGATGGATTGTAGATTTGCACAAGTGCTGAGCCTGAAAGAGTGACTTAAGGTTTGTACAAGCAGACCAGGGAATAGATAGGCTCCAACAGGCCGAGAACTGCCTCCTTATATAGAACCCTTAACCCAACAGGGAACACAGAACCCATGTGAAACCATTAATATAAGAGCTGTACTTTTTTTTTTCTCGAGGTCACTGGGAAGCATGGGACAAGAACTGAGCAATGACTTCTTGCAGGCCCTAGCAGGGAGAGGAGCAGCAAATTGTGTTGGAAGAGTTTCTGTGAGTATCTGTGAAATTACAAATTTAACAGCTTCGAAATGAATCTGAAAAGCAAAACATGTTTTTTTGAAAGAAAACCTCAGGTGGAACCAAGTGAGAAAGATTATTTGATGAGAGAATTCTTGAAAGGAAGAAATATGTTGATATTAGGCTTTTTAATATACCTTTAGCTTGAAATAGAAGTGTTATTTCCCTCCATCCCTTCTATTCTTCTGGGGTCATTTCTTATTCTGTTATGGCTGGCTAATTGGCAGAGGAAATGCTGCATGAAGTGTGGTTCCACAGCAGCTGTGAGCAAGTTTTTGCATGACCTTCAAACGGGTCACAGTTTCTGCTGCCTGGCACACGTCCTGGAAACTGTTCTACCTGGGATATTCAGGGATAAATGCAACACAAAAGGTTAAATCTGTGCGTGAACTGAGAGATGATGGAACTGTGAGGGGACTGTGCTGTGATGGTTAGCCTTGAAAATGGGAGCACTCTTTGTCGTGTTATACATATTTATCATACTGTTAGAGAAAAGATAAAATAATCTTTGGCAGCCGTAGCCCGTGACTCCCTCCGTTCCCCCTCTGCCCAGTTTTCTGAGCTCCTTGGAAAGGAGCTGCAGTTTCCTCGCTCTCCAGCTGGGGTCACCCCTGCCTTAGGCAGAGCCAATCCAGCCGGGAGGGGCTCTCAGCGCGTGCGAGGGCTGTTCCTGGCTGTAGGGAAGGGCAGCAGAATGTAACTTGTATAGCCTAAAAAGGTCTTTTCCTAGAACTTGTAGTAATTCGAAAGGTTGTTGGGGTAGTTTTTTCCAGTTTATTGGCTTGTTTTTTTTTTTCCCCACTGCTCTGTTGTATGTCTGTGATCTGTGGGGTTCCCTGCTCTTGGTCTGTGTGTCTTTTTAGTGCTGTTATGGAGATGGTCCAAACTCTGTTTCTCCTGCAGTTTGCTGGTTTACAGGAGACCTCATAATGTTTTCTTAAAACACTTCAATGTGGAAAGGAATTTTCACCTGGTGGTTCAGAAGTTACTTTTGGCTGTGATCGCACAGGCACATAGGAGACACAGGTTTTCTCTATTGTGTACCTACTGAGCCAACATAGAGCAGGCATTCCCTGTGGAGCTGTGGGGGTTTTACTCTGCACACTACCCTCTGTATCATCAGCAGAGCCACAGGCAGCTGTGTACAGCTTTAGAGGCTGGTGGCTGCAGAGGAGTGGTGCTGGCATGGTGAGGTCCTGGCTGTGCTCTGTGCTCTCTAAGGCACCTGTGTGTTTGCTGCACTTCTCTGGGCACTTTGGGAGGGCTAGAAACTGCTCCTGCTTGGGTGTGGAGGCAGTGCAAGCCAACAGGGCTTACCTGCTGCAGAGCTGCTTGTCAGGATGACTCCAGAAAGGTCAGAGGAAAGAAATCTAACAGCTTTCCAGGAGCTGAGTAGGTGCAGTCTTGACAAAGCTTTTTGTAACCCTTATTTTGCTGTAACGTTATCCTCAGCCCCTTGTTGAAGGGCTAGCAGCACTGTTTGTGCCTATCTCCGGGATGGGGATATTCCATCCAGCTCTGGGTAGCAGGGGCAGTGCTGCCTGTGGGAGCCCTGCTGCTGTGTCTGCAATCAACCTCTGCCAGAAGATGAATTTCTGTGTCTTTTTCTGGATGTACAGCCAGCCTATCCTTTTGTGAGAGACTCAACCCCAACAACACCAGCTGGGGTTCCTATTTCATCCCCTTTTCCTTCAAGCTTTTGCAGAGCACCCACGTGGCAGGTTGGTCTTGGGAGGTTCGTTCTCTAAAGTGAGCCTGTTGTGACAGAAGCACTGCATTTACTTGCTGGTTAACCAGGTCTGTTCCAAAACTGATCTGGAGAAGTGTGTGTGAGAAATGAGCTGTAGGAGGTGGAATTCACCTGAAAGCCAGTACAAGTCTCCTGGCCAGAAGAACTCGGCAGGCAGACAGGTCCTGACTTCTTTACACAGGTGTATGTTTACCCTGTCTAGCCCTAACCTCTACTCTGGTATGCAATAAATATTACTTGTTTATTCAAGGTGATAAAGGCCCTGTGGGTATTGGCACTCGTATTGACAAAAGCCTTAGAAAATTATGCAATAGTCGGGAACTCCTTTTTTATGTCCCAAATCAAGTCTCTCAGCAACTGTGCTGATCTTTTGGGAGGGGCTTGGTGTGATGGGCCAGAGAGGAAGACCCCAGCCTCACTGATGTTTCTGAGGACCCTGTAAGCTTGGATGTAGCTTCCATGGCGATTGGAGCAAGTTCTAGTTGTGTGTCTATGGGTAGCAGTGCGGCGTCTAAAGTGTTTGGGAGCTTCAAATAATTAGGTGGAAATTAGGGAACTTAGTAAGACGAGGATTCATCCTTTCTCTGCTGTTCCACTGATTGGAGGTGTGGAGGGAGGGAGGGGGAAAGGTTTCCACCAATAAAACCAAACCACAAGGCATGTAAAAATCCCAGATCCTGGTGTCAGTGTTCTCAGTTGTTTGAGAGCTACAACCAGATCATCAGATGAAATCCATACCTGGGAGAATGGAATTTGTTGATTTTTTTTTTTTTTTTTCCTGCCTCTGAGTATTGGCTGTGAAGGCAGTTGGGTGGTCCTTTTGGGTTTCAAGTGTGTGTTCCTGAAGCTGGGCAAGAGCACTGGTAACACTCAGGAAAGCTTTCCAGAGGATCTGTTTCATCTCTGGAAAATTGCTGCAGCTGAGGATGGTGTTAGATCCGACCAACAGTGTCTTCCTGACATGATATCTTTCCCCTCTACTGTTTCCCAGTATCCCCAAAGGGTTCCAAATCAAGAAGAAGAGGGTGTTATAGAAATATTTATTTCTTTTAAATGGAGCTGTCTTTGTCTGTTTAATTGCTATGGAAATGGCATGAGTCATGCAGGGAATCATTACTAATTTCAGACACTTCTGCCCTCGCAGTACAAAATACCTGACAGATTGCATGTCACTGCACAGTGTAGTGTGAGAGAGACTGCCTTTCCTGCAGATATCAGAGTTCAGTTTCATCTCCTGAAGTGTGCGTTTCTCCCCGGTGCAGTGGGGGATAGGTGGGTGTGAAAATCATGTTACTTATTGAGACTGCCTGTGCAGGTGACAAGTGGAACCTTTTATCTCCAGAAACCACAGGTGTGATGCTCTGCCTGTCATACACATCATGCTGCACATTTAGCTGGTGTCATGGAGCACAAAAGCACTTGGAGTGCTCAGGAATGGGGCCACTGGATTTATAGTCCTCTGGACCCCGAAACGAGCTGTGGGGCAGCTGGCTGCCCCTTTATGGTGCATACCAGAAATCAGTATTTTACTTACAGGATCATGAAGCAGAAAAGGGAAAAGCAGCAGGAAGGGGATAAGAAAGCAAGCAGAGAATGTTTTTTCAAATGGTGGAACCAGCTAAGGCAGGTCAGATGTTCTTCGTAGCTTTCCTTACTGTTTATCAGCTGTTACTTACAAAGGACCAATTAATAGAATTATTGCTTACCTCCCTTCCTGAGATCCATCTCTTTAAGTCATAGCTGTGACATAGCACAGACAAATCATTCCCTTTCAATAGCAGTGCATGAACTGTGGATAGTGTTAAATGCCTAAAAATGGCATGATTTCCTGTAGTGCATGTTCCCCCACAGCTGCTGCCTGTGACTCTATGTAGAAAAGCATATGGACGACAAGGCCAATGTACAGCGTCTTTTATTTCTTCATTCTTTGCTGTAATTTATGGAAGTGAAGCTCAAGTTGAAGACCTGAGTATATTTCATACAGTACATGAATTGTTTTGTTTCAGTGACATAACAGCTGTAAATAATGGCCAGGTACTTGTGCTGTGGAGCAAAAGAAAAGCTAAATGTCTTTCCTTTCTCCAGTGTTTGGTCCTGAAGACTGAGAACAGAGTCTTCAGACTGTGGTGGGACTCACACTTTGAAAGATGACTTTCTTGTTCTCTGCCGTTGACTGGCTCACAGATTTGCGTCTCTATCCTGAATTTGCTATCTGCAGTAGCCCTTTGCTCATTAAGTACTCAATAACAATTGCCGTCTTTGAGGTCAGTTAGAAAGCTCTTAGTGCACACAGTGAATGGCCAGGTTTCCCTTCAGGCTAAGTGTTTGTGCGGGGCTGTTGTTCAGGATGCTGCTCGCACCATACACAGACCAGGTCCCTGCTGGCTCTTCCCCACGTGTAGGGTGTTGGGGTGCTGGGGAGGGAGGGAGGTGCACAGTCACTGCTGACAGCTCTTAATGGCATTTCAGACTCTGTGTTCATGTACAGCTGAATTTTGGCGCTGCAGAGGTTGGTTGAGAAGCAGTTGTTTCAGTGGGATTTGTGTTATGCTTGTGAGCATCGGGTGAATGAAAAAGAATTGCTTGATGTGGTCACCGCTGCTGCTGTGAGGGGGATGCCATTGCTGAGGGACCTCTGGACATGGCCTGGCAGTGTCCAGAAATGCCCCGGTATGTTCTGTCCGGTTGGAGCTGGCCAAGGCAGACAAAACTAATTTTGATCGCTTCAGTGAACCTGGGAAATAGAAGCCAAGTCTAAAAATCATAGAATGGAATCATGGAATTGGTGGGGTTGGAGGGGACCTGTAAAAGTCATGAGTCCCACTCCCCTGCCATGAGCAGGGACACCTTTCTTACTCTTTCTGACTTGTTCTTCCTTCCTGTGCATGATTATGAGAGAGAAATCCCAGTGTTTGAAGTGGGGGTTCAAATGTGGTTTGCAAGAATGATTACTTGCAGCACTAAACGTGCTTTTGGACTTGGAGCTGAACAATGTGCTGATTTGGGTTTATAAAAGAGAATTTGGTGGCTATAAAGCACATCTTGGCTCTCCAAGAGAAGTCAGAGGGATTACACTGGATTCGGGGGTAGCTCAGTGGAACTGAGCTCAACTCCCGAGGACTTTAGTAGAGCACATGGAAGGTGGCACTATGTTGGGGATTTAAGAGGACATAAAACATACCCCAGATAATTTAGACCTTCAGAGGCATTAGAAAAATGAATTTTGACAGTCTAGTAGATGCCAGGTTACATCAGGGACTACAAATTGAGCTGAGCAAGAGAGCTCAGATGTTGCAGGAAGCAATTGAGCCCTGTATGATTTCACTGGAGTGTAGCAGTCACTGGGCACCTGCAGCAGAGAGCCTTTTCCTCAGGGACAGTGCCATAACCTCACACCACCAGGTGCACCTGGGAGCTCCCGTTCCAGTAATGCTCAGAACAAAGGAAATGCATTGCCAGGTGCTGTTCACACCTGCACCGGCAATCAGAAATGTGCTCCAGGTTCACATGGGAGCAGTGGGAGCATGGCAGGTCAGGAGCTGGGCTCCAGCCAGGAGCCTCTGGGAGCTGTGTGGGGTCAGCTCCTCACCTCTGCAGTGGGGTGCAGGAGCCTCTCCGCAGGCTCACACCCCTGTGCCCCACGGGCTGGCAGGGGCAGAGGGACAAGGCCATGCAGACGCAGCAATCCCAGCGTTAAAAACAAGGACCTGTTCTCTCCAGTCATGCAGTGGGAAATTAAACACCGCTTGGAAGTGTGGCTTGGGTGAGCTGGGACCTCCTGGTCCTCACCTGCCTGATTTGCTCCGTTTGCATAGAAAGGGCTTCTGTAAATAGAGGAGAATGAGCACGAGTGCCTCCTGTGAGTTTATCCAACCATTGGATCCAATAATTTGGAGTTGTCTGCCCAAAAGCAAGCTGAAGGAAATGCTCAGGTCACCTGCTACCTGCCCTGTGGGACTTGGTGGAGTATTGGACAGCTGCTGTCAGCAAGAGCTGATCAGGAGATGGCTCTGAAGTATCTGAGAAGGGCGTGTGGCACAGGGGGATTTGCCAAAGCAGTTCAGCATCCCCACCACCCTGTGCAGCGCACACTGGCAGGAAGGGGATGTGCACTTCAGGCACAGCATTCACCATTTCAGAGCACTGTAGGGCACATCACCTCTCCTAAAGCCTTTCCAGCATGCAGAAAGCTCCATTTTCCATCAGCTACAAGGCCTTACCCTGTGTTTTGTTTTGCTGTCGTGTGTCTTGTCTCAAGTGCCTGAGGCTGACCCGTGGAATGCATTTCCAGCATTTGACTTCCAAATAAGCTGTGATGTCAGAACGATACAGGCTGAGTTTGCACTCGGGAGATGTTCTACAGGAGATGTTCTACAGCCCTTGCTTGCTCTCCAGAAGAGCTGTCCCTAAAGAACACTCCTTGCTTACGGTGACAGTTTGCAAACTTTAGTGTTGTTCTAATGATAATAATAAACAACCTGGGAAGGACTGTTTTGGATTTATGGCTGCACATTGTGTTTTGGCAAAATAAAATGAACTAGATGCTGTTTTCTAACCAATAGCTATTGCATAGGCCTTGGTTGTTAGCAGCAGAAGTCAAGTACAATATAAGACTTAAACTATTATAAAATAAACCTTATAACTCAGGGCAGGTTTGCTGGGACTGGTGTATGTAAAAGTCATTTTCTGGCCTCAGAATGACAGATTGTCTTCCATCGTCCAGAACCCAGCTGGAAAAACTATCCCTTCCTTTGATTTAAGTCCCAGGGATGTTGTTTTTCTTTTCAGCTTTTTCCCTTAGAATCTATCCATTAAATGCAGAGCAGTGAAGTTTGCTTTTTATGGAAAATATCTATGAACAATGGAGAAAGGACAAAACCTTACTACGGCAAAAGAGCAGTGGCCATTCCATGAATAGTGACATTTTCCAAGGAGTGCTGAATGGCTCTGGTTTCAGGGAGTGAGGCTTTGCACACTCCAGTACCAGTGCAGAGGGAAGGGTCCTGTTGTGTGTGACAATGACCAATGGATCTCTGTGCGGCTGGCTGTGTGTGATTACAGATGGCAGGCGAGGCAGCATCCTGCTGGGCAGGGGATGTGCCTTAGGGAAGGTACGCTGTTCTCTATGCCTGCACCTGGCCCTTAGCTCCAGGAGAATTCCTGCTGGCCCTTTGGAAAAGGCTGATCCCAGACGTGCTGTGATGAAAACTTGCTGCCTTGTAGAGCTAATGGCTTAAACCTTGTAAATGAGGAAGGGACTGGAGTGTAATGAGCCTTCTGCTACAGGTGCTGGTAATGATTCGAACAGCAGGAGACAGGACAGGTCCTAGCTGGACAGGATCCTGTCCAGGGTGGGCTCCTGCCCTCCTGGTGGGGCTGGCATTGGAACTGGACTGGTTCCTGGGCAGGGCTGCATAGCACAGGGACTTTGGTGATGTGTCAGCTGGTGTTCTCGGGTTGCTTCGGTCCATCCGAGTTCAGTTCATGGCATTTCTCCCTCATCTTCTGTAAGCTGAAGTAGGGTCTTGAAAGAAATGCAACCATTTCATCTTAGCATGTCATTAGCTATTTGTTGCCCTCCCTTTACAAAGGTGAGTGCTGCCTTTTTGTTTGCTATGGTGATGTGTCCTGATACTCTGAGTAATGGCTGTTCCTGAATACTGATGCTGAGGACATGACAAATGAGCAATATCACAGGTTTTGGAGTTTAGTATGTTGGGAGACACAATCAGGCATATTGATTCTTTCTTTATTACATTTCCTTTCTAATTAAGAGCAAGTTTGTGGAATAATTCTGTGTGTTCCTTAGAACAGTCACTTATGGAGACCATGAAAGATAAGCAAAATCAAGAGGGAAATAATTGCAGCAGGGAAAAAGATTTTCTATTGGGTGATATCAATACTTAGTGGATAGGAAATGGCTGCTGCTCACTAGCTGAGCTAGTCCCACCTTGACTCAATTTCCCTTGAGCTGAGCTAGGAAGAAATGCACATCTGTAGAAGACAGATCAAGACAACTGTAAGGCCTGGGAAGATCCCTGCAAAGCACATGTGGTGCTGCTTTGCTTGTGGTGGGTCATGCTCCATGGGCTGCAGTCACACCTGGTTCAGAGGTGGCTACTGGTGCTACCCTGGTGACTTGGGGCACCCACTTAGGTACAAATTTGCTGTCGTGGACTGAGCGTGTTGGGTTGGAATAGTTTCTTCTGCAGTTTCCCCCACAAGAAAATCTGCCTGGGAGACCTGTCCCAGCAGAAGTAATCCTACTCCAGCATGAGGAAGGCTTTCTAGAAATCATTTGTACCCTGAGCTAATTAAAATGAGAGATCTCCACTGCCAAACCACAACTGCTTTCTAGTGTCTGGAATCTTGCTTTAAACTGATGCAAATACATGTGTTCTACATCTGTTCTGGAGAGTTCAGCCCCGACATTCTTTCATCCCATGCAATATTTGCGAAATAGAAGTTAAAAAAGAGGATTGGATGTGCTTCATACAATTGGGATATTTAGTCAGCTTGGAGGTGCTTCTACGGTGGTTTCAGTGCTCAGGGACTGCTCCTGTCAGCCTGCAATTGAAGTTGGTAACTAGTTGTGACTGACTCTGCCCCCACTTCAGTTAATTGTTCCAGGTCTGTCGTGGAGAGCAAGATGGAGGGGGAATGTACTGGCAAACATAAACAGCAGTGCCACTGCAGCCCCTTCTCCTTTCCTTTAGAACCCACCACAGTTGGAATGGACACGGGACTGTCAGTACTTGCATCAGGTGCCTGCCTCTGAAGGCTTTTCCCTAGGCTGTGCTCCAGGGGGTTTCTTGTTTGTAAGTGCTCCTGCTTTTTTTATCAACAGGAATCACTGGACATGAATATCTTAGGGACAGACTCCTGTGTTTGGTGATCAGTAGCAGTGAGATGGTGATGGCACACAAAGCAACTTCTGTTCTCTGTGGAATTGTAACAGTTGTAGGAGGTTTCTTTGTTCAACTGGCAGCATTTGAGATAAAAATATTGTCTATCATGTAATTCTGAACTACTCTTGACAGACTTGTCAAAATAAGGTGGGATAAAATAATCCAAATTTTTCCTTTTACTGGACACATGAAATTAGATGGAGCTGTTAATATTATTTGTTGAATCATTTTTCATCCCAGTGCCTGATTTCCTTTCCTCTGGCTCTGAACACAGCTGAGACCCAGAAGCTAGAGATGTTGAGAGTGGATATTGCCAGAGTCAGTGTCTCAGGCTGTGTCCCTTCAGTGAGATTTGCTGATTCCTTGGCCCTGTGGTGCTCCATTCCCTTCTTTTCTATGCTGTGTGCGAGTCCAGCCTCCAGTGCAGGTGGGAGTAAAGCGCTCCACAGGAGCAGTGCAGGGTCGAATAGTGAGTGCTGCTGTGGAGTAAGCACGGGGCAGGAGCCCTGCCCGTGTGAGTGGGGGCCCAGCTGAGGGCTCCTGTGCTGCAGGAGATGTGTCACCATTCGCCTCTGGGGCTCCAGGCCTCGGCAGCCGAGCCCAGAAACAGCTCCTGAGGCTCCAGGCACAGAGAGGTGGGTCAGACCTGGCTGCCACACGCGTCTACACACGGGTCAGGAGCACAAACCTCAGGGATCCAAGTGTGGTCTTGGGAGCGAAGATCTGCTCGTTCCATTCAGCAGATATTTCTGACATACAACGCTCAGTGATCGGCTTTTCCCAGGAGGTTTTCTTTTGGCATGTCTCAGGCACAGACATGACTGTCACACCAAAATGGTACAGAGGGAATTTATAGCAACCACTGTCTGATGGGGAGGTGAGTGGGTAAGAACAGAAAAACAGGCAGTGAGATGACAAATTGTCTTACACCTCAGATCCTAAATATCAGTGGGTTAAGTAAATCTCAGCAGAAAATGACAACTTCCCCCTGCTTCAGCATCCCAAAGGGCTGGGGTTGGGGAGGAATTGGAGGAGGCAGGAGGTGTGCTCCACCGGGACCCTGCACTGCCCTAAGGGCTTCTTTCTCTCTCCTGAGGATGTGCGGCCTCAGACTTTGGGGGTGAGTGCATGGGCGAACGATGACCATGTGCTTTATTAGAAAAACAGATACTTTGGTCAAATATAAAGAGAAGGTCATGGGAAACATTTGCCACCCGTTCTTTTTTATTTAAATAACCCCCCAAACCGCAGTCCAGGCTTACCTGAGATCCAAAAGCTGTATTTTTGATGCTATAAAGGTGGATCCCTTGGGGCTGCTCCAGGCAGAGAGTGCTGCCGTGGAAAGAAGGCTGTAAATTGTTTGAAACAGCAAGTGCTGCATGAGGAAATAGTACCAGTGTATTGGAATGGATTGTGCATGCAGGACAGGAGACTTATATTTATTAGCATGAAATAACATTGACTTGATAACAGCTTCCTGAGGCTAGGCTAGACTCTGGAAATGCAGAGATGGAGACCAGGAGTGTCCTGGAGCACACAGAGGAAAATGAGCTATAAAGTTATCTGCCCAGGAATTTACCATAGGAAAAAGGGAAATCTGGGGAGGAACTCTTGACCCTGTATGTTTGTGATGTATATTGAAGCTTTTCTCCAGTGTGGGATGTGCCAGTTTCCAGCAAGATCTGTAAGGACATGGTGGTGCCAGCCTGGCTTCGGACACACCAGAGATCTTGGCAGGTGAAATAAAACACTAGGGAGAGTCTGAGGGGGCACAATGAAGGAAGTAGGGGGGGAAGGACTGTGCTAACACAATGCAAGTGCCTAATTCCACATTCTTGGGAGAGTTTTGCTGAAACGTCCAGTTTTAAAGAAAATATTTGGGGATCATTATTACAGGAAATAAATTTCATGGTGTTTTTAAGTTGTATCTATAAAAAGCTAGAAAGGATACTGAGTAGACAGTCCTGGTCTGGTGAGCGGCCCCCACAGCTGTGTTGGCTTCACAAATGTTTTGCATGTGCTGTTTTTAAAGAGCAAAGGAGAACAAAAGGGGGAGAAAGCCCAACACAAAAACCTTCAGTGCCCCCATCTTCCAAACCATGAGAATTTTTCCTGGCTTTTTTGTATAATAACTGTATCGATTATGGTTTGAGTTTTTTCTGCTAAGTGTTTGAAATAATGAGTGAAGGCTCGAACTCCAAGAAGCGGCAGTTGGGAAAAATCAGGCATAGCGAGACCCAACCGTATTTGCGAGCTGAAATTGCAATTATGTAAATTGCAGCTACTGGATGTGTAGGCACGGGGCCCAGGGGAGCGGAGCTGACAGGCTCTCAGTGACAGAGCAGAGAAATTCCTGTTGGTGCTGTAAGGCAAGGCCGCGCCCGGCAGTTCGCTCTCAGGCGTGAAATCGCGTCACGGACGTGCCTGCTCGCTGCTGCTATTTTGGTGTGCGAGTCAAGTGGCTGGAAGTGCCTATCTTTAATGATTTCCTCTTGTTTGCTCTGACCAACAGCTGCACCACATTGTCTGACACCACTTAGAGTGTTTACTCGCCAGTGCTCTGCAGAGACGAAAAGAGAGGCATTTAATCTAATCTCCTTGGATGTCTCTGTTTGCACTTGGGAGTTTTCTTTTCTGCAGTCTTTGGGCAAGTGCCGAACAAGTGAATGTTGCAGTTTGACTCAGGCTGCCCTCTGAGCCCGATTACTGCCAGGAGCTCCTGAGGCATCTTGAAGAGCTCTTTGCTATAGGGTACAGCAAGTAGGAAAAAATATCTTGTTACTCAGAATTGCCCTTGAGCATCCAGCTGAGCAGTTCTGAGGAAAGCCATGCATGGAGCTTCTTCAACTTGTTAACCAGGGATTTAGACCAGTGCATGATCCTCATGAAATACATGAAAACTAAGATTTTGTTATGTCGTTTTTATTAACTGGAGCCTGCATTGAGGCAGGAAGGATGCACAGATCTGACTGGAAGCGAATTCACAATGCGACGTGGGGGCCTGAGTCCGGCTTGTGTCAGGTGGAGGCGTGACCCAACCTACAGACAGTCATTCAGGTTCCTGAGAGTCATTGCAAGGAAGTTCCTACTCATCTGCCCAGTCTTTGTGCTCGGGTGGTCACTGCAAGGACTTCAGACTGCTAGGAGGTGTCTGTGCTGGCAATGGACTGTCACAGCTCTTGGTCTTTAGGGAAATTTACTGGGCAGTACCCACAGCAGCCTTCTGAAAGGTTGCAGAAATGTATGGAAATGGACGGTTATTGATAAGACAAACTCAGGTTGCCTTAATGGGCAGCTAAATGTATAACTTCATGCTGTGTGCCTGTACTTTATTGCCCAAAGGGTTTCTGCCTATATTAAACAAAAATAGGCAGTGAGATCCCTGTGCTTCCCTTTTCCTTCTCATAAAACTGCTCTTCAGTCAAGGTCTTTTTCCCTATGAGTCAATGAGTTTTTGCCTAATACTGAAAGCCTTGCAGAAGGCTGGACCTGTGCAGTGCCCAGAGACAGCAGTGGGAATCTCAGGACACCAGTGACGGGTCTGTCACCTGAAGGACTTGCTAAATTCTTGACCCTGCTCACAGTTGTGAGCGTTGCTTGAATCTGAGAGCCGTATGAAGTGACTGGTTTTACCCTCAGCTGGTGCCAGTTCTCTGTCTCCACAGCACTGCTGTGCCAGGTTGGGGGTGAGCCGTGGAGATGGTAGTGAAGCACTTGTGCTGACTCACAGGGAACACGTGGGGAGTTAATAGAAGGGAGCTCTCCTTAACACCGAGATGTATGCTTTAACAATAAAACAATTTGCTGTCTCCATCGAAATCCCCAAGTGCTGTTTTGGAAGACTATCTAGAGCAGCAACTTTTCATTTGTAATCCAGCTTGCATAGCAGACACTGGAGGCTGGGTGCAACAAATCAAGATGGAAATGGCCAGTGCATACTTGTCAGTTTGGCCATATGCTGCAAGCAATGGTTTTGACAGATGCATTCTTCCCTAGAGATTGCCTTCAGTTCATCAGCCTTAGGTTAAATGTGAAGGATCTGAGGTAAAATTCCAGGGCTCTGCCCATTAGCCACCAGGCCTGTATTATTTGTGTTAAAAGAGCGCGATGGGAAAGGTGACCTGGTGCTTGGGAATTGAACTGGTGCCAGTTGTGCTGCAGCGTTGTGTTCATGATGTCATACCACACACATTTCCTAAGGGAGGACACGATGGCGTTGGATAAGTTCTTGTGCACAAGGACTCTGCAGGTCATGTGCAGAGGCCTGGTTTTTATTTAATAACTGAGGTATGCAGGTGCTAATTTGAACCAGATGTGTGTGAGGCCAAAGCCAAAGTTTGTTACACACAGTGAAATGATGGCCTTGCATTTCTGGGACTGGAAGGAGGTTTTGGATCAATCTTTATTTACTAAAATATTTAGGCAGCTATGAATTCTAGTGCTTGAACTCTTCATTTCAGTTTTGCTTGAAGAGTTACCTTCCTCTATTTCCTCCCTTCATTCGAAGCCCCTTTGCTATGGTCACACTTGAGGAGACCTTCCTGGAGCGGCCAAATTGATACCAGAGCATCAGGAGGTCTCACTACCCTGCCAGTCAGAGGTGTTGGCTTTGGTGTCTCTGCAGAGGCAGGCTTTGCCATGCACAGGGGCTCTGGCACAGGCAGCCTGTGTGTAGTGTGAGATAGTCCTGGCTCTGGTGCCCCAGTTCCTCCAGCATCATGGGCATCTCCGTGGATGTTGGAGTGTGCTGGGGTCAGGCACAGGTGTGAGCAGGCAGCTGGTGCAGAGGAGAGGCTGCCTCATTAGGGAATTTATATATATATATATCTGCCTCATTAGGGAATTTATATATATATATCTGTGTGTGTCTGTATGTATATATATACAATGTTTTCTCTTGCCTACCTTATTATCCTCTTCAGACAGCAGGAAATAAATTGACTATTTGCACGATGTGATGTATTTCAATTTCATCATGCAAGACGCAGCAGGCTACGTGAGACAGGTGCATGTTACCTTTGGTCTGCAAGGGTGGCCAGTCCAGGAACTGTAATGCGTTCCAGATTCATGGAGACAGTGAGGAAAAGACTGACTGCTATGGCTTATGCCACGCTCAGTGGTGAATTTCCTGTACTTTGGTTGGAACTTTGGTTGGATCTGTTGGTGCTGTAGGATAAAATGATGATGCTGAATGAACCATTACCTCTAGTGTGCTTGGCTAGCCCAGAACCTCAATGGTTTGAAGTTAGTCTGAGCCCTGGAACTGTAGTGTGGCTGTGCCAGAGGAACAGGGGAGGCTGCAGGCTCCACCATGGGAGTGCTGCCAATCAGCCTGGGAGACCCTACACAGATTGGCATTTCTGTTTTCAGTCAGGTTCATTGTTTGGTGTGTTTGGCCAGTTCTGTACCTCCTGGTGCAGTGGGTGAATCGGAGTATTCCACCTGCACATGGGTTATTGACAGGAATTCCAGAGTGAGGCTTCAACATGACTGTTCTGAACACTGTTTTCTCATGTGGAGACTGCCTGGACTGCTTCGATTTTTGGCATAACAACAGGTTAAGAGGTCTTGCATACTTGTGAGTTTGAACCTCATTAAGAGGTTTTCTTTATCAGCGCTAACCTCTCAAAATCAAGAGTGTTTTGCTTCTCAGATTTCTGCTCATCTTTGCTTTTTCTCTGCCTTAATAATATTTGTACGTTCCAGGGATGTGCTTTTGCTGCTGGGTAACATAATAGCAAAATATGCTCTAATGCTTGCATGAAATTTTATTCATCCCGTTTCAGTGCTCACTGGGGAGTCTCTTATGGGGCCTGAAATGGTTAAATATAGCAATGCTGCTTTCCATGATGGGTCTGACTTTCCCAGTCACAGAGTTCCAGCAGTTACTATAGTTTGGAACTGATCTGCTGAGAGCTATGCTTACACATAGATGCATGTGTAGGAGTTGTTCAAAATAGTTGTGATTTTACTATATAGCAATCACTTTCACCAGAAGAGAGCACGGAATTGCTGTAACCCAGGTGCCCTTTTTGTTGTCCCATGGTGAAGAAGATCCATTGAGTGGAAGCTGTCATTTCCACAGGCAAGAGGAAGTATTTTTTATAAGGTGAAATCTTCAGTTTTATTTCTGTGCAATGTGCTCAATGTGATTATTGAAAGAATTAAAAGCTGAACAGTGATGTGAGAGCTGGCAATGCAAGTGCTTTTAATTAACTTTCATAGCCCAATGCACTTAATGGAGACATAATATGTGTCCAGCTTGATGTGAGGTGTGTTTATTCAAACCATCAACAGGAGGGTGTTTTCAGCTTTGTGATTTACACCTCCTCAGGTAGCCAGATGTGGAGAAAGCACCTTCTACCTGGGCCAGTACTGCTGTGGAACCATAATATCCACTCTCTGAATCCTGCCAGCTCCATTGCTTCCTTGATCTCTCTATCATTTTCCTCCTGAACACTCTAGAGTTGAAAGAAATAAAGTCTGGATGCTCATGTAGTGGGTCAGGTGAGCTCTTACCAGACAGCTTTGATAAAATGGCAGTAGCTTGGATTCATATCAAACAATTCTTGTCATCTTTCCCTAGCGTCTGTCTGGTTTACACAGCGAGATGTACACAGGTTCTTCTCTTTTGAAACCTGCTTTGTTGTGGGGTTTTTAGCAGAGTTGATCTTGCTGCATGCCTTTGCTATGTACACACAATTGCTGTCTGAACAGTGGTGTGATAATGAACTTGTTTCTCATGCAGGTGACCAGTCTAAATGAAAGGGAGTTATGTTGCAGTCTTATTTCTTTAGGGTTTTTTTTGACCATTCTCGAATCCCTTTCTTCTTTCCCCATGGAAATCAATGATTTTTGTTTCCAAGAGCCATGTTGTTTTATTAGAAGCAATTGATAGAAATGGGTCAGAACACAAGTGTGTTTTTAAACTTGGAAGTATCAGTTCCCTGTTACTTCTGCTCTTTTGCTTTAGTCTTTTGTATAGGAACATATTGAATTTGGTGGCTGAACTCAGACTCCAGCAGGAACAGCCTAGGTATAATTTTCCAAACTTTGCTTGTGCCTGAGGGACACCAGAGGAACTTTTGTTGCAGAAGGTTATGTGCTGCCAGCCTCATGCTGCTGGTACCCACTCATGTTATTGTTGATGATCTAGACTGATAGTGGAGCAAGTAAAATTAGAAAACTTCCTGGTGAAAGAGAAACGCGGATTCCTTGCTATTCCATACAGCAGAGGGATCCTCTGCGCTTTTCTTCCAATGCCCTTACCTCTGACAGCAATCAAGAAAATGAGGCAGGAAAAGGCTCAAGTTTTCTTAAAAGCTTCCAGCTTTGCTTTGACAAGGTAACATCCGACAGCTTTTCTTCACGCTCGATCTCAGCATGAGGATCCTGGTGTTCTGCTGTGTCCCGTGCCTCTGCAGTGTTCCTGCTCATCAGGATGTAAAACTCTGCCTGAATTCACAAATGCAACAGAGCTGTTGCTGACAGGCAAAAGGTAGATTCATACAGATGAGCAGGAAAATGTCTTTTAGGAGTATTTTTACATAGCTTCAATAGCAGTTCTTCTTTTACATTTTTTATTCAGGATGGACAACTTGATCACAGTCTAGGCCTGAGTTTGCCTTGTCCCTCTCTGTCCCTGAAACAGGCCAGGTGTAGCACAGCAGCTTACCTGCACCCAGCATCTGTCTCCAATGGATTTAGAGAGGAACTGCCAAAGATTATTATATAAGTTTCCCTGGGAAATGTCAGGGATCATCCAGTTATGGATCCCATATGAAACAGCCAGTGTTGTGATGGGAAATCACAGGTCCTTGAGATGTTTTCTTTTGAGGCCCTGGCAGGAGGATGTCATTGGCCCCGTGGCTGAGGTTACAGTGACCTGCTAACCCTGTGAGCTGCAGCCAGGTGGCCGTGCCAGGGCTGCAGCAGGGATCCATTGCCCACCGGTAGCCCCAGGGGTGCATATCTGGTGAAGCCCACGTTTGGACATGTTTTCTGGGGTTGGGTATTGTTAGTGCTGAGGTGTCTGTACTAGTTTGTTGCATGTGGTAAGGAAAGCATTTCCATAAATTACAGAGTTCTAGCTTCCACCTCTGCTGGTGGTGTTTCACACTGAGCATAAATTCTCTCCTCTTGAACAAAACCAGTAATTAATAACACAAGCTCAGGTCACTGACTGTGCTGGGATCCCTCCAGCTCCCTAGGCTTTCATGGTGCAGCTACAGCACATAAATTGCCTTTTATTGCAGGCTTGTCCTGTTTATTTTTTCATGAAAAGGTTAGGACAGCTGAAATGATGCCTGGGGGAGCAAAAGCTTATCTCCACCAGGAATAACACAGGTCCCTGTGTCCCAGTTAGACTCTGCGGCATTACAAAACTTTCCCAGTTTGAAAAGCTGCTCGAGTTCTGCACTTGAAGGCCCCAAATGACAATAATTTTGCTTCTGGCCATCACGAGATATTGCAAACACGGTGTGCTTACAGTGGGGCTGGGGAAGTCACACAGGGACCGCATTCTTTGGAATCCTCTTCGTTTTATCACCGCGGAACAACCCACAAAGATTTGTATTACTGCACCTGAATAAATAGCGCCGTGCACTTCCCCTGAGGAGGTCAGTGCTTGTGCGGGGCCGTTCCTGGGCCCCTTCCCCGCTGCTCCCGCCGCAGCCTGGCGCCCGTGCCACCTGAGCAGGTGTCACAGGGCCATGTTTGTGCGCGCTCATCTTGAAAGGCCAGCTGCTGGACACCAGCGGCTCTTTGTGCAGCACTGTTTTCCCAGCAGGCAGGAGCAGCGTTCCTCTGCGCGTTCGCAGTTACAGCCACCGCTGTGGTGTTAGCAGCGCGGCCTTGCCAAATTCTCTAAATACTTTAATTTCATTGTAATGCGTAATAACAGGTGTATGGTGTAGTTGCCAGTTTCTGCTTGCTGGCTGGGTGAGTAAATTATTCGTTGCAAAATGAGAACGGTATTTTATTGATATTTGAAGATAGACATGGCTAATAGGAAGTGCACAAGCTTGAGCTGTGAAGTGTTAGAGTTGGGATGCTGGCGTTTCCTTGTGGTCGCTAGCTAGAGGAAAACACCTTCCTTGAAAGCCATTCTCAGCTGCATAGAATGGTATGAAATGTGTTACTTCAGAAATCTGTTTTCCATATAATTCCTAAGGTTTTGATTGCAGGTCTCTCTCTCTCTTTTTAAACCTTTTTTCCCCTCTTTTTGAGTCGGTGTTGCTGTTTGAAACTGTAGCAAAAAGCACTTCTTGTGTACCTCCACCATGGCTGCTCTGCAAATACATTTTTTAATTTAGAAGTCTGAGCAGACATAAAAACCAGATTTCTCTGGTTTTGGCTGTGGAGGCTTTTGGGGCTTACGTGGTCTGACTACTGCTGAGCTGAAGTCTGATTTCAGAGCCAAACTTCTTTTTTCTACATTGTTCTCATGCAGACCAGACATTTGTACTAGGCAGGACATATTGCCAAAATATGGAATTGCACCTCCTGCACACAGATATTATGGAAGGAGTCTCAGAATGACTGCCTTGTGCCAGGTCGGATGCTCACGTGAGAAGGGGAGGGGAAGATGGTAAAGGTGTTCTCAGAGCTGTGCCTCACTGCCTGTGGGGTCCGCCCAGCAGAAGAGGGGTACAAGCACGGTTTTGTAGCTCGTGTTGTTCCTGCAAATAGATGTGGAACTGGAAGCTGTTGCCTAGAAGCTTTGCTGATTTATGTTCTTTGAGGGTGTAGTCCCCTTATCCTGTTATCTGCGCAGTTTGGAGTTCTAGGTTCCATGTTTTGAGCAGAGCTTATGCTCTGGAGCAGTGTGAACATCAGCATTTCCTCGGTCAGAAATGCAGTTGACATACTTTTCAGCAATTCTTTCTCCAGAGGGAGAGTCCAGGATTTCTCTCGTACACCTTCTGCAGTATTCGTGTTTGGCGGAGGATTTGGGGCCTTAATGTTCAGTTTCTGAGGGCTCTTTCAGGTTTCCTGAATAATCCCTTTTATACACATTTCACAAGGACTGTGCTGGGGGTCTCAGTCAGAGCTTGCCTCTAAATGACCTTAAGAAGAGGCTTGTGAGAATAGCTGTGGTCAGCACACACCTGCCTCTTTCAAGTCTGGAAGCACCTTTTATTGTCCCTGTGTCCAATCCGCACTGGTCCCGGAATGGGCAGCACCTCCCCTGCTGCAGGTGAGAACAGATTGTTGGTGCTGCCAGAATCTCTGAAGAAACACCTGCAGAAAATCCCTGATCCATTTGGAGGTCAGGGCACTCTGACAGAGGGGGTAATCGCTCTGAGTATCCCGCAGGCCTGTCTGGGGACTTTGGACTTGGCTTTGCTATGTCTTTAACAAAACAAGGGACTTTGCATTTAATAGCTAGGGATAAGGCTTTTGTTTACACAATGTAGTATTTCATCAAATACTACATTCTTTAAGTGAAAAAAGTAAAAACTGCAGTTTTGAAAGATGCTTATGCTGGATTCGTGGCTGAGGGGGAGTGAGGCAGCAAATTAATTTCCAGCGAGACGGCTGCCATCGGCCAAAAAATAAGGAAGTGTGGGCTGCTCCCATTACTCCTTAGGAACCTGGAGAGGCCAGGAGCTATTCTCGGGGCAGGGCTGCTGTGCTGAGGGGACACCAGTGCCCCACTGTTCCACCCCTCTCTCTCAGCCCCTGGAATTCCCCATTTGGCAGCGTATCAGGAGGGGAGAGAGAACCTGCTGCGTGCTGGCTGACGGGTCTCTGTGCTTAGGGAAAGCTTCTCTGAGCTGGGAATCGAGGTGCCCATGGGTCCTGTGTCTCGGTGTGCTCACCTGAATGTGCAGTTCCTGCTGCTGCCTGCTTTGAGCCTTGGTTTGCTTCTGAGGGCTTGAAGCTGTCGCATTCATAGGCGCCGATGGAAGTTTAGAGTTTACCTTTTAGTACTGGAAGGTTTTCAGTTTTGAAACCTTTGCTCTCAAAGAACCACATAAACTGCTGCTGGGGGAAGAAGGTGGGACGAGACCCATGATTTTTGTTGTGGGAATGACACAACTTGCTTGTTTAAGAAATTCACAAACTGCTGTGTTTATACATGGAGCATAGGGAGCTTATACCAGAAATAGGAAAAGCACACAACAAAATACACAGATCCCATTCCAATCCACAGTCTCAAGTGAAATGAAGCTGTTTTGGGGTAATTATCCTGAGGGAGCCTGGAGCCATGCAGCCTGCCGTGGTGGTGCAGGAGTTGTGGGAAGGGCACAGAGATGGATGTGAGCCTTGAAAGGGTGCTTGGAAGAGGGCTGGCATCTCCAGAGGGCGGTGAGGGGCTGCAGGTGCCTCGATGCCAGGCTCTTGGCTCACCAAAGTGGCTCTGGGCTGGGGAGTTGCTGTTTTAGTGGCTGTTTGCTTTTTACCAACATTGGTTTGGTCAGAAATCAATGGTTTTAGACTCTCAGTCTCTCAGGATGTGAGCAGGTCTAACAGCATGAACAAAATAACAAGGGAAACCAATGGCTCATTGCTGGGCTTCCCAGGAAGGGGTGCCCAGGAGGGCCCCTCCAAAAGAGGAGCCCGCTGCCAGAGCTGTGCAGGCAGGAAGCAGATGCTGTGGCTGAGAGGGGCACTGGTACCTGCAGAATGTGTCTGGGCACTTGGCTGCTTAACTGGATGTTCTGAAACTTGGCACTCTGCCAGCCTCACCGGAGGAGGCGATTTCTGTGGGACTAGAAGTGGAATTCACCTTTTGATGGAGGCAGCACAAGGGCCGGGGTTCTGTGTGCTGGTTTCTGTTGGCACTTGGCACTGGGGAGGCTGAGATGGGCACGGGCTGAGTGCCAGCGCTGTTCCCGTGCCCAGGACAAGGGCTCTCGTGAGACACAGGGGCTAGAGCCAGCGGGGGAAGCTGTGGCCACTTGCTGAGGTGGCCTTGGTCAGTGCGTGTTTGCAGACGCCAGGTGTCTGGCAGGAGGGGCGCTGTAAACAGCGCAGCCCACGGACTGGGCTCGAGGCACGCAGGTACTTTCCAAAGGAGTTGAGTTCCTGGTTGCCCTGGCTCTGTGTGGAAAGCCTGTCTGCCGTCCCACGGGCTGCTTGCAGCCCGAGACAGCCGCAGAGTGTGTCTGCTGGTGTCATTCCCAACCGGCAGCAGGGGAAATTTCTGCTTTGCACCTTTGTTTTCATCTGAGCTCACTTAGAATAGAAGGTGATTCTGTTTACAGAGTGCTGCTGAGGATCTGCCTTGGCACAGGAGAGGCATTTTTCCCTTCCTAGGTCCCAAGCTTTCATTTGAACTCGTGTGGGAGCGCATGATAGCACTGAAAGCCTTCATGCCTTTTCCTGTGAGTTCTGGGGTGCTTTAACCCCTGCGCTGCCAGCAGACAGAAAGGCTGCGAACCTCTGACCTTCTAGGAGATGTCCTGAGCTGAGCCAGGCCAGAGAGGGAAGGAGAGGCCAGGTCCAAGCCTTGCTTTGAAGATGGGTTTCTAGCATCAGTGCTAGCAAGAATGAAGTGCTGTTGAAATCCACTGTCCAGGAGATGGTTGGTTTGCAGATTACATGTCTAAAATCCTTTGTCCAAGGCCGAGGTGCAGGTTTGTTGCATCGTGCCCAGTTTGTCACTGTGTATGTGGCAGTGGGGCAGGAGGAGATGGATCAGCAGAGGTTTTGAGGAGAGGGCTCCCTCCGTGTTAACCCATCATTGAACTGCAGGGGAAATTTCAGCAAGTGAGCGTCACTAAAACTGCAGTTCATGGTCTGGAGATGGACAAGTACTCTGCTTTGCATCTGGAATTAATTTTCCATGTGTAAAATTGCACCTGCAGAAGGGGATTCCAGCTCTCCTGACAGCTCTGCTATGAGCTTGAAGAGTTTCACAGAATGAATGTCAAGTCTTTGATAAGTAGCTGGGGCCCTGCTGGAAATTGCGCTCATTCAGAGTTCTGAGGGTTTTTACCACCCCTCTCCAGTGAGAGCTCTGGTGGGATAAGCTTTGTTTTGGACTGTGATGCATTTTTTGGGAGATGGTTTCCTCTGCCCTCACTCTGGCTGACAACTTAACATGTTTTCCTGTTATTTAATTTATGACTGAGGAAGCATGGCCCTAACTTTTGCTTGCTCTTCCCTCAGTTTCATCCTGTTTGTTTGCTGACTTCTACAGCTCAAAATGTCAGGTTTGCTTGGCTTCTTCCCCTCCCACCCCAGAAGGTTTCTGTGAATCACTGTTCACTTGGAAAAGTGGGATGGCCATGGAATTTTTTCACTTAACACTTTGATGCAGGCTCAGATACCTTGAAAACAAGCGATTTCAAATGATTTCCAGAAACGCACCCAGAATTCTGTGCTGCATTTTATTCAGTGCCAGGTGTTTAGGGGATGCCCTGTTGGAGGTGGTTCCTGCAGAGCTGGGCTCTTCAGTGCCCATCTCTGCAGCTCACCCTGGTTCTTGATACTGCAGTGTCAGTGGAGCCAGGCAACAAACAGCTCCACAAGGAGGTTCTTGTTACTCCAGGAGTTGCTCCTTCTCTGTAAAAGCTACTGAGTTTTGGTATTTTGGGTTTGTTACCCCAGGAGGACATTATTGGAGGGCTATGTTCAAGTCTGTGAAAGAAATTCTGAACTTCCCAAGAAAAGCAGAATTTGCAGACAGCATCTCTCTCTCTTCAATCCTGCTTGTTATTTGTTTCTTTCTAATTGGCTTCTCATGAATACTCCTATTTCCTCCCATGGTGAGAGCACTCAGGGACAGTGCAGCCCCTGGTTCTGTAACTCAGCGCTACAGCTGGACATGGATCAAACATCCCTGAGAGGGAAAGCAGCCTGCCTCTTCCCAAGCCCCTAAGTACCAGGGAAGAATAATTGTCAGATTCTAAAGAATTGCAGTGGCCTGCTAGCTCTTGGTGTGTTATGCACTGTTGGCTGAACCTGGCTGGAGGCTTTGTCTTGGGCTGCTGCTGTTGTGACGGGGTGTGTTTGTCACTTCCTCATGGAAATTGAGGTGGAAGGTTTTCTCTGCAGAAGGATTGTTCTGCACCAACCATTGGTGACAGGCAATACATGTGACACTTCTCTATATAATGAAGCAGTTACTATTTCCTGATTGTTTCAGGAAACTCAGAAACTCCTGCCTGGCTTGGTGGTCAATCTTAGGACAACACCTGACACTGTGCAAGGAGGGCTGTGCCGCTGTCTCCGTTTTCAGTTCTAAGGAAAACATCGTAGGTGAAACTGTGTGGTTGCCTCCCAATGGAGTCAGGAGGCCAAGTCAGATCTGACATATCAGTTCCTGGGGCACTCAAGTGAGAACTGACTTTTATAGTTCAGAGGAAGAAACTTGGGGGTTCCATCCTTAGTAAGTTTCCATGGCAAACTTACTGAAGTAAATTGTAAATAGTGTTTCTTTATAATCCTCCAAAGGCATTCTGTGAAAAAATGTTAGAAAAATGTTCCCTATCTTCGTTCTGTGGCTGAAGTGTGAGCAAAGTTCCAGTTGTCAATCCCACTGTCCCTTCAGAACAGTTGGCATTGTGCAGAGCCAAACTGGTTGCTTTGTTTTTGTCACTGATGATTGGTGCAATATGCCCGGTTTAATTTTCAGATTGCACAGGACAAACATGGGGTTGGCTGTGAGGAAAAGCATTTAATGAGTGCCCATAGTAAAATATTTCCTGAATGGGGAATGATGGCAGCCCTGATAGCACGTGGGGGTCATGGCACAGGGCATGTTCTGCATCCCACTGGCCCTTGTGGTCCTGAGCAAGGACGAGGCCTGGGCAACCACAAGGTTTCTGGATGTGTAAGGGCACTGAGCTGTGCAATCCCAGTTTCTGGATGTGTAGGGACATTGATGTGTGCAGTCCCAGTTTCTGGGTGTGTAGGGGCACTGAGCTGGGCAGTCCCAGTTTCTGGATGTGTAGGGGCACTGAGCTGGGCAATCCCAGTTTCTGGATGTGTATACAGCACTGATCTGTGCAATCCCAGGCTGAGGGTGCTCTGGCAGTGTGGCATGGATGGGACACACCAGTAGCAGCCCTGAGCACTGCAGCCTGGCACGGGTCGGGCTCTCCCCACGCTGCCAGCACCTACTGTGCTTCAGCACTCAGTTACTCAAACCCGTAATACTTGTGCTCCTGAAATTAACCACTTTATGAAATATACAAAAGAAAATGATCGGTGTTGACAGCTGATCCTTTAAATGGAGTGTAACCGAAAACATCATTAAAAATACGTCTGGAGTTCACCATTCCACAGTACTGACTCTCATCAAGTTTTGAACTGCTGTTAGCAATGGCACGTCTTGCCTAAGATTCTTAATTCTCCAGGTATTGCCCTGTCTTAATAAATCTGCATTTCTCCTCAGTAGTAATTATAATTCCTGGGCAGAGCACCAAAACTTGCAGATGTTTTGAAGATGTCCTGATCAGCCAAGATTAGGACATGAGTTTTAAACTTTATTCGGTAGGCAGGGCATCCTTGATAGCTGACTCCATGAACGGGTTCATCAGTCCAGGACAAGGAAGTGTGGATGGTTGCCTGTTCATTAACAACTTGGTTTGAACACTGGCTGTTGAAAGAATCCCACACAAATCCATGTTAATCTCTTAAGGGAAATCTCTGCATTTCTGCTGACAACTGACCACACTAGAGGTATTGCTCACCTCTGGTTTTTGTCAGCTTTGGTTTTAGCTTTGTGGTGAGGCGACCGTATTCCCTGTGGAGGTGAAGAGAGCTTTCTTTATGCGTCAGTCAAGGTGACCCAGCTGTGTTTGGTAAGCTCCTCTCTTTGTCTGAATTCCCTTGGAAGCTCCTTGGGAGTACTGCAGGGGCTGGCCGAAGTACATGCTTTTGAGCCTGTGGTTAAGGCAATCCCTTGCCGTGCTTTTCGTTTGTAAGATGTGCTGCACATTCTCCCCTTAGCTGTGACTCTTCAGAGCATTCTTCCACCTTTCCTTTTCCTTCAAGGTTGTGTGAGTGCTGTTGAAGTAAATGTCAGCTTCATGTTCAGGAGTCATGAACTTTTATGATCTTTTTGAGGGTTCTTTCCTTTCTTCTCATCTCTGGATCTTTACTTTCAGCATTTAAGTTGGGGGTTTTTTTTGACTTTTTTTTTTTCTGCTTGTCCATAAAGCCAACTAATGGTCCAGAGCCTGCTTTGCTTGAGAATACAGAAAAAGCAGTTCTGCTTTCAAAACTCAGTGAGCGTAGGAAAGGAATATCAACCACAGCTGCAAGGTGGGAAGTGCCTGGAAACCCCAAAGCTTCACCCACCGCCCATTAGTGGCAGGAGTGATCCAAGTGGCTGAGAGCAGCTCCCTGGAAATAGGCCCAAATGGTTTTCTGCACCCAGCCAGGTTTGGCTGCCAGTCTCATGATGGCAGTGATGTGATCAGTGATTCTGTGCATGAGGAATGCCTTCCTTCCCTTGCATGGAGCATCCTGCCCGAGCTTTGCTGGGAAAGGTTCACTGCAGCCTGCACAACTGTTTTGCAGCTTCATCATTTCTTTCTCTCCACCTTCTTTTGGTCTAATTTTGACTTTACCATCTGCCAGCATTTTCCTGGGACTGCTTGGTCTTTGAAGAGATGCACTGGTTTTTATATGTGTGAAAAATACTTGAATTGCTTTCCTAATGGAAATAAGCGTTTTGTTTTCATCCTGGATTCAGTAAGTACTGCTCATTGCTCTTAAGTAGTATTTACAAGCCCTGGTTGTTAAAATCTGTACACAGTGACATGCAGTTGAGGCAGCTGATAAAATGACAAATTCTTACAAATGTAAACAAGAGAAGAGGAAATGTCAACAGAATATTGACTGGCACACAGGTATGTCTGAGAACATAGAGCCACTCATATCAGACTCACATGACAGTGGATTGTAAAAAGTGGCTTTCAGACTCCACTGATCCCAGCTGAGTTACCTGTGTCCCATTCTGAGGTTGAAGGCCTGTAGGCTCAGGGCTGTTTTTTGACTAGTCGTTGTTTTGTTGTGACTGGAAGCGTTCCTTACTGACTTTTCCAGATGCCAGCTCCTTTCCTGTGCTTGTGTCATCCTCCAGTTCTTGCTGCAGCTGCTGGGATAAATCCAACAGCCCTGGATCCCTTGGAAGGAAACAGTGGCAGGTTGTTGTGCTACATTTTTAGGTTTGTGTGCCTAGTGATTCCAAAGGCACAACTAGGAGTAAGCTTCTGTATTTTCCATGTAGCATTTCTGTTTTGTGGGGTATTTTTTCTTCTTTTTTGTAGTGCTGTCTACCATATCTTTGTACATGAGCAAGGATCCCTCTGAGTGAAGAGTGTGCCAGTGCAGTTGATAACATCTGACTGATTTACCTACGGTACTACACTTTAAATCTTCGATTTGCAAGCATATTCCATATTTACAAAAAATAGCATCCGCAGTGAGCCTCTTCCTTGATTCTCCAGGTGTGCCTGGTGTTGGCCCGTCAGAGTCCTGTGCATGGTACGCAGACACACGGGGCAGGAAGTTGGGAAGGAGGCTCCTCTGCTTGGAAAAGGGCCAGAAAAAGGCAGAAAACTTGAAGGAAAGGATTGGATTTAAGTGTTTTTCCTTATAAATCTTAGTGTTGCTTTGGAAGACTGCCATAGGCGCTCAGAGTCTTGTTCTTCAATGGAGGCACCCTGGTGGCATCATTTCATCTACCCTTGGGAGGTGCAGGGTGGCTCCTGCTATTTATCCCAGATGGTCCTTCCCCTCCAATCCTTGGCATTCTGCTGGCAGTTCAGTGGGGTTAACTGGCACTTCACTGCAGCTTCCAGAGCTGAGCTGCTTGCTCTTGGTTCCCGGTGTTGTTTTGTGGACGTTCTAAAAGGATTTAGTATTGCACTTGTTAGGAGTGACTTTATCTGTATAGCTCTGCTGTAATCCTTCAGAAGAAAACTCTTATTTCCTTTCATGCCATCTTTTGTTGACTTGCATTCATGCTTTTTAAGGTTCACATCCTTGTGGGGAAATACGCTGAGTGTAACAGGTATCAGAAGGGAAGGTGGGAAGGGGAGGTGCCCGTGGCAGGACAGGAAAAGCAAATAGCCTGTATCTCCAGACCTCCAGCTCTGCCTAGGTACAGTCTACCATGTCTGAGTATCCCTGTGTTTCCTGGGAAATATCAGCAGCCTCACACCCCTGGCTCACTAACATCCTGGACAAGGAGGATTGTGACACTCAGATGGTAAAAAGTGGAGATGAAATATATGGGTCTGTCTTAGTTGAATAATTGGGATACATCTGAAAGAGTCAGTGAGACTCTTGAGTTCTCCGTAGCCGATCAGGAGGGCAAAGAGCTGATAATAATGATTGTTCCTTGCTGTGTGTGTGACAGTATTTGGCTGTGCTGCCCTGACTGTGCTCCGGATCAGTCCGACGCCAGAAGTCGCAGGGGAAACGGGGCTCCAGCCTTACCCTTGGAAAGGTGACAAAGCAGACACTTTGTTATCGAGGTTTTATTGTCTGTGTGGGTTTGATAAGGTCAATTAGTGTATTAAATCCTGCAACAGTAAACAAGAAGGTGCTTGGGGGAGGTTTACCACCTCCTGTGCTGTATTGTAGCAACTGATGTGCTGCTGTAATGATAAATAAGAAGGACTTTGTGTCCCACAAAGTTTATGGCTTGATAAGAATGTTTGTTTTAGATACTGCATCTCAAAATCTTTGGACAGTGTTTCTGGGAGAGTTTCTTTTCCAGAGCTTTTTATCCTCATGAAATTCTGATGGTGGAAACAATTCCCAAAATGATGATGAATTCCCAAAATTGAATTCCCAATTCCCAAAATGAAAGTGATAGGGGGGTGTAAGGAGAAGCTTTTGCTTCTCCACTAGCCCTGAGATCTCATGCAGGGCTCAGCACAAAGCTTGGCTTCCTCGGCCCTCGTGGATATTTAATTGGATTCAGAGCAGAGAGCAGCTCAGGAGACAGAGTGCCCGGTGAGGCTGTGGAGATGAAGTGCCAGATCATGTGCTGTGAGAACCTCAGGCATTTCTGGCCAGCGAATAAGGTGCAAGGATAGGGAATGGGTCGCAGCATCTGTTTTACGGCTGCCGGATCTCTAGGTAGATGGCTTTTGATGATACAACAAAGGCTATTCTGTATCAGTGCCAGAGCTGCTCGGTGCGCTGGTGAGATATTTACCGATATTTACTTAGCTGCGAGCTGTGTGCTTCCGTGTGAATTGTCGGGTCCTGCCCACCTGGGCGCGGGGCTCGGCCAGCAGCGCAGCCGGCGATAGCGTGCGAGTCCCCGACAGGACAGCGAGCAGGTGCTTGTTTGTCACACCGAGGAGAGCCCTGACCTTGGCAGTCATCTTCTGATAAGCCTCGTGATTTGGAGTGAGGGTGTTGTTTTTGCTGCCCGGCTGACTAAAGGAGCACAGCCTGTCTCGGGCGCCGAGCTCTGTGTGCGCCTGGTTTTGTTACATTCTGTATCTGCTATTGTAGGTATTTGTGATATTCTGTGATTACCGGTCTCATTGTTGGTTCCTTGCTGACTTGATGAGTTTTAGAGACCTGAGGTGGAAAGTTTGTGCTGTAAAATATTCAGAACGTCTTTGTGTTCTTAATGAAGGCTTTGGTATCGGGCACTTCACTTCCTGGCATGACCACTTTAATGCCACTTCAGCCCTTCCTTACTCTTGCATTTCCTTATCCTACTATACAAGCGTGGTAAAAAATGGAAGATTCTTATACTTCCTTTGTATTCAAAAGAAAATCCATAGTAACCTGGTCTTTACCTCAATCATGTTTTGCCCAGTGTCTCTTTTACCAGCTCTGGAAAGTTGTCTGGACTGTAGGAATATCTATCAGTGATCTCACCGGTATGACTGTGCCCTCTCAAATGCTGACAAGGTACTGAACTGTAGTGTGGAGCCAGAGAGTTCCAAAGAAAGGAAATTATTCCAAGTCGTCACATAGTTCTTACAAAAAGTAAAAGGAAGGATCAAAGCATTTGCTGACTATTAATTTCCAGCTGTATAAAGAGCATCCCTGCAGTGGCAGAATAACATCTCTCCAGGAAGGCTTCTTCTTGGACAGAGCTCCTGGAATGGAGTTTCAAGAGCAGCTTTTCATGCTGCTCTCTAAATGGACTTCAGGTTATGCTGGAAATTGTTTTCATGGGACATGTTCCTTCTGATTTCACTTAGAATGAAGTTTAAAGTATTTTTTTTTGCTTTACCTTTGTGGGAGGAAGGGGGTGGAAATTGCTCAAAAGTGTTTTATTTTGCATCATATTAATTGATCGTTTTGTGCAAGAAGTTGAATGGTGTGAAAACATAGGAAAGCAGGAAAGAAAGGAACTGGAGGCAGGGGCTTGGGGAGAGGAGAAGTACTGAAGTTACTTCAGCCTTTGACTCTGCAGGGCGATAAGTGAATTACTTCAAATGCCAGTTGATCTGGGTGGGAAGTGGAAAGCCACTGTAATCCGATTAATCCCAGAGCATGGGATGCCTCACTGGCAGTGTGAAGGCAGCCCCAGCACATGCTCAGCTGTTGCTCTTTCACAATGCATGCTGCAGTTGTCACTCCCAGGCTTCTGCCAGCAAAAACATCCGCTGGGTTCATTTTACCACCAAATATTTTTACACTTCTGTGCTAATAAATATAAACTACCCTGGCTGCAACTGCCATGTCCCATCCTCCCGTTCCTTGCACTGCACCAGAGATGCGAGTTGAGCTACGCTGCCGTCCTGTTCATCCTCCCAGCAGCCTGATCTCTCCTGTCCCGGAGGAGCTCCCCTCTAGTGCTGATTTTGGCTTCGGAATGTGGGGGTGAGCAGAAGGGAAAAACTTCAAATGAGCCTTTTGACACTATGTCCTGCCTGCTTCTAGGGAAGCCTGGAGGGGTTTTCCTCTAGCTGGCTGCTGTTACAGGCATGTTCACACACGTGAGGATCTTGGGAGGTGGCAGAGGTGCAGGCACCGCTTGTGTCCGGCGCTTTGTCCCTGGCTTACACTTGTGCCGTGTTCTGTGGCTGCGGTACCTCACTGACACTCTGGTGCCACAGTGCAGGGAGGAGCATGGTCAGTGGCAAGGTGGGGACAGCACCACGTTCTTTGGAAGGGCCTTTCTTGAAGGCTTCATGTGAACTCTCTTTAAGGGCGTGCCAAGCATTTAAGTACTGAAAATATACTTGTTTTCCCCGCTGCAGAGGCTTACACAGCTGAACTCTCCAATATTTATGTTTGACGTCAATGGGAATGTTGCCCGAATGTGGGATTAGAAGCACTGAGCTGTTCCCTGCCCTGTGTGCACACCAGCCGGCCCCATGCCATGTCACAGCAGTGTTTGGGGAATGCTTCCAACCAGGGAGCTCCCCGTGCACCTGGGGCAGTGCCCTTCTCTAAGTACAGGCTGTGGCTGCTGCTGTGGGACAGGCGGGTGGCTGTCACAGGCTGGCCCCTCTGTTGGGTCTGTCATACCGGTGTCTGGCTCCCTTTGTGTGTTCCTGTGGCACCCTGTGGAGGGCCTGGGCTCCGGGCATCTGTGGCATGTGAAACCACAGCTTTGTGGGGCCGAGGGGAAGAGGCAGCACTCAAACCCAGCAGAACCTTAGCACATGTGGCTGGATTGACTGCTTGGTATGCTGAGGGTAGAAAAGTCTGAGGGGCAGGTGAGTGGGAGGGGAGGGATGCTGAGGCCAAGGTGAGTGTCCACAGGTAATTACAGATGAACACCTGAGCAGTGTCTGACTTTTATTTCCAGTCATTTGGTTCAGGAGGTTGCTGACCCACTTAAGCACTGGTGACTCTGGGTAGTACTGACAGGAAGATCTAGGCTTTGCCCAAATAACACATGATTGGAACTTGTGTGTTCCTTGTGGATGCACCAGTCCAGCTGTTTGCTCATTATCTCTGCATTTCCAGCTCAGAGAAGTGCTGAGCTCACTCTCTGGTGATTGGGTCAGATAATGATGGGCTGGGTAAAAGGGTTAGGTTATTAATCCAGGCTGTATTCTCTGCTGTTAATGTGTAAAATGAGATATTAATAACCTGTCTCTGCCTTGGCTGAGTTTTTACCAGGGTGATTTTGACAATAAAGACATTAATGATTAAAAGGTTTTTGAATCTCTGAGGAGGGGGTAAGCTAAGATACTTGGATGGCTCGTTTCCAGAGAAGTGAAGAGAGTTCAAGGAGGATGGAATTCAGATGCAGGATTTCTCCTGTTGTTTGACCAAATGATTGACAGATAAAAGTGTGGATGTCTTCTTATTTTCTGCGCGTAGAGAGTGTACTGGACCAAATTGGACATAAAAATATGGTCTCGATGTCTGATTCCTTCCTCCTGCCACAGGACAGCTGGGTTCCTCTCTTAGTATCTAAGGGCAGAGTCCAGCTTTGTATTGCTGTCACAGCCAGCTGATGAAGGTGACTTTCTCAGGAGGAAATTTGAATGCCCTGCACCTGGGCCGGTGGATTTCTGTATGTTTCTAGCAATTTCAGTTTAGCAGATGTTGGTGCAGACCTGCTTTTCTCCCTGAATGGGCTGAGCAGCGTTTGTCAGCTGCATCCCTGGGACACCAAAAGCCTTCGTGTGCGAGTCTGCTCTGTTCAGCCCTGTGCTGCAAACATCAGGGAGCAACTGTTCCTCTCGGAGCAGAGGAACTAGCTCACCTTAGTGGAGGGGTGGCAGTGTGCTTTGGGATCAGAGTAATGAGGTCAGAGCCAGCTACTCTGCAGCATTGGTTCATATAGAAGCAGAACCTTTTGCTTCTGAAGCACATCACACAGCACCTTCTGCTTTGAGTGAAAAAAAAAAATCTCCTTTCTCTTTAAATCTTACTGCTGCAGTTGTCGCCAGTCCACTGCTCTGACTAGCATGGATGTATTTCTCCATCACAGATGTTGTAGACATTTGCATTCTGTTGACATCAATATTTTATGTTTTTAAAGCTCAGTGTAGTTTTGCTAAAGACTTACATAAATAAGAACACGTGTATAACTGAGCTGCATCCCTCCCCACAACCTCTTGGAATCCAGTCCTTCACTTCTGGGTGGTCACTGTACTGATGGGGTGTTTTCATAGCGGGTATATAGTGGGAGCTGTCTGGTATAAATGAGAATACAGCGGAATCCTGTTTACAATTAGGACAGTTGAGCTATCTTGCCTCAGTTGTCTGTCTCTTCCTGTGGTCAGTGCAAGGAAATTGGTTTGTTGTTACAGGGACAGCTTGGGATGTGTTACAACACATCAAGAAAAGCTTTACTTGGAGGAAGGGGGTAACATTCATCCTGTGAGGGCTGAGGATGCCGTCTTTGAGCATGGATGGTGAATACGATGTATCAAATCTTTAATATGGAAACCAAATCCCTAAAAAGCTGCATCATGCCTTTTACTTCTTGCCAGTCCCAGCCTGTCAAAGTTCATTTCTCTCAAGTTAGGCAGGATTGAAGTTTGTTTCAGGGTGAAACAGCTGGGGCTGTTCCCCATCCTGTCAACGTTACTGTCCTAAAGGATGCTGCCCTACAAAATTCCTCTGTACTTGCTGTGCCTCTGCCCTCCCAGTGGACGGAGAGATGCTGCTGTACACAATTCAGTGTGAAGAAAATGGATGTGTTCAAAAATGAGAGGGGTTTGTTCAGTGTGCACAGTTTCCCGATGCTGCCAGGAAATGCCTGTAGCTGCAGGTGGGCACGGGCATCCTTGTGCCTCAAGGCAGCTTGCGATGTCACAGCCTTGGGCTTCTACAAACTGAGACAGCACATCAGAGATGTGCAAGGCTTTGGTAGGGGTGCTGGTATCGCTGCCTCACCTGATCATTCCTTATCTTTCTGCTAAAATATTTTATTACACTGCTTTTGTATGTTCACGTTCTGGAGCATAAGGGTTCCTGCGTACCCTTGCTGGTGAGGATTTTTGCATTACTTTGGAAGTCACCTGATTGAAAACTGTGTCAGAGTTCTAAATACAAGTATTGAGGATATGGAATGGTATTGACAGAAAGCAGTAACTGAGTGTGTGATAAATCCAAGTGAAGATGAAGGGCACGTTTCTGCCCAGCACAACCGTGGTACATCGGACTGCATTTCCAGTGAGTGCTGTTGGGCAGTAAAGGAAGAGGGCTACTGGAGCTCTTGGCTTAGGAAGGGTTCAGCTCACACCCAAGAAGAAGGCACTGGGCTAGAACATGCTTTTGCCTGATGTGTTGCTGCTTTTCTGTTTGGCTTAGGGAAAGGGTATGAATAGTTCAGAGGAGCTGAAGCATAAATAGAAAGGTTTTTTTGTTTTTTAATTCCAAATGAAAAATAACCTGATGAAATGGGGGAGAAAATTACCTTGTTAAATATGAAGGAAATATAATTAGAGGGCAAGTTGTCAGCATAGAAATAAAACCCTGGAACCCTAGTGCTGATGTTTTAGGTAGAATCAGGCTGAGGTTCAAAGCGGCGGTGGAGTGCTTCAAGATATTTGTGTACCTGTTTGAGAAGCATTCCTGTGTATATTTTCAGGGCTGCTCATTGTTTCAGATAACTTGTTCAAATAAATTAGGCAGGGGAAAAATAAGCACTGCTGGTCACTTGGTGCTGACCTTCTTGAGTTCACTGCTACTTTTTGTTTCTGCGTTTAGATTCTTGGCCAGTTAGGACAGCAAGGAGATTATATTCAGGGGTTAAATTATTTGGTGTTGGCCATCACTGGTTTTGTCAGAATAGTAGGATGGGGCATCCATGGAGACAGAGGAGACTTGGCAGTTGTTATGGCTCTATTTTCCCTCTCTTTGTCCAGGCAGCTCTTGAATGTCAGCACCCTTCTGGTTTACAGACATACACAGAACTGTCAGCAATGTGCCTCTGTGTTTTTGGAGCCCGGCCCCTTGTTAAGTGTTGCCTGTTTGGCATAGGTGGGTGGGCACACAGCGTCTGTAAAGGCAGTGAAGCCTTATTTATCGGTGTTTTTGTGTCCCACAAGGACCACAACCAGCCAGACCCTGACAGGAGCTCTGTCACATTGTCTGTGACTGGTCACGGCCCTTGAGGTGGGGACTCCAATTCTCCAAGCCGATGAAGTCAAGGAAGAGTTAGAAGAGAACTGGAGGGTAAGAGTTTCCGAGCTTCTTCTATAAAGTGCCACACTAAAAGGGACACGTGGATGCCGTGCTCACTTTGGAAGGAGTTTCCCACTTGCTGTGTTCTTTGTGAACTGCAGTTACTCTGAGGGTTTGGTTTTCAGAAATCTCAGAAATTTCAGAGGCTTTGAAAGGTACATTAATTTACCACCAACTACCCTGCTTGCTTTCTTTTAAACAGAACACATTCTTCTCAAATTGAAATATAATTATGGACCTGATGTACTCTGAACATTTCATTTATTCAGACTGAAAATTATATTCTCTGCAAGCTACTTTAAAGCCAAAATAAAAACCCCAACCTAATTATAGCAGCAGTGTGGAGGAGGTCTGCTGGGATATTGTATGATACATTTTGACAGCTGCTTTTTACTGGAAGGTTGTCAAGACCCTCACAAAAATGTTTTGGAGTGCCTAAAATGGGTGAATCCAGAACCCATAGCTGTTGTATTGCCAGCAGAGTCGAGGACTGGTGCAGTGCATTGGGCTGGGGCAAAGGCATGTTCTCATCCCTGCTGGGCTTCTCAGCTGCATTCAGGAGCTTTTGCTGAAGTAGTAAAGGGTGAAACCTGTGTTGTGAAGGGTGAACCTGTATTTGGCATGTAGAAGACTCCAAAAATGTTCGTTGGAGGAGAGGCATTTCAGATATTTGGAACTTTAAAGCTTTGGTGTGGTGGTTCATTGTTATAGTTGTGGTCCGTAGGTCAGTGGCAGATGGGGTGCTTCAAACAGTGACTAAAATCCATCCTTAACCCCTTCCTTTCTTCGACAGCTGTTGCCGTGTGTATGTGCAGTCCCCAGACCTGGTGAATGCTGACAGTTTTGGCCTGTGGTGACTGGGTCTCTGTACATGCCAGGCATTGGGGGAAAGCCCAGTGCAGCTGTCCCTCAGCCCTGCTGTTGGCAGCACGCGTCCAGCATGGCCGTGGCACTCGGAAGCTGGTGCCCTGCGGCACACTCAGTCCCCGCTTTGCTGCATGTGGGTCCCTGGCACAGGGCTGGAGACTCTTGTCAGTGCACCTGCTGATAATCCTCGGCGCGGGACCCAAGGATGAGGAATATTCAAGAACCTTGGGTACATTTGGTGACTGGCACTTTGCTCACAGTGGGGATAGTATGTGGCTTTGGCTTCTTGGAGTGTCACAGGGAAAATGGTGTTCGATGGCCCTGCTGGAGAGAGGCATGGTTTGGCTCTTAAAAACCCCAAGGAACAGACAGAAAGGAAGAAAAAGGCTAAGAAAGAACTCGGGAGTTCTCTTCATCCTGTGGAGAGATGGCAGTTTGTACTGGGCTTTTTGGAACATTAGCTTATTCAATGTGTTTGAGGGAATATTGAAAAGAAAAAAAACTCCCCTAAGTATGGGTTTCAAGGAAAACTTGTCTATTGAGGTAGCCAAAAATCCCCTTTCTTTAGTGAGCTGCCAAAAGAGAAGGTAGGAGCAGTGGAAGACTGCAGTTCAAAAGGAGGATGAGGTGTTCCTGACAATGAAACTGCGAGTGGTAAATGTGATTTTTCACTTTAATGCATTGCAGTTTTTCCCAGAGCGTCTTTGGTGCCAGTTCTTATGCCTAATGGTGGCATGCAGCTGGATAAGGAAAATTGGAATGAGTTACATCCTGTATAGTAGCTGTCGTTGCTGAATGGAGAACTTTTTCTGGGAGATTTAATAACCCATGTTGTTCTTAAAAAGAAGCAGAAAATATTTTCTTGTTGCCCCATGTAGGGGAATAAACCAACAAGTTACACTATGTGTGATTCTATCTCTGGGGCTGAATGCATTTAGGGATTTGCTTGTTCTAGCACTCATTTGCATCAACTGACATTCACTCAGACTTCAGGGGAATCAGACTTGCTTTGATTTAGCTGAACTGTGAAGTACATTTGAGATTTTTTTTTTTCAAACTGTCTGCTGGTATGAATTCCAGAAGTGTTTACTGGAATTTCAACCGAGACACGACAGAACTATCCCAGGTGGCCTCTTACTTGTTGTTTTTATTAACATCATTATTCTAAGACTATAATTACTTGGAAAATACTGCTAATTAGGATTACCACACGACTTAGCAGGAACTGAGGAACCTGCTTCTCCTTTTGCATAAGCAGTTTGGTCATGTCTGTCCTTGGTTTCAAGGTCTGGAGTTATGTTTGCAAGTGGGGCTCAGGGCATGGAGTCTGTTTGTTAGCCATGAGCTTGAAGTCTTTGATGTGAGAATGCATCCCACCGCCCAGTGGGACATTATCATGGGGATTTTTGGTGGTTGTGTGTTCAGGTTTGTGGCTTCTGTGAAAGAAAATGCCTTTTCTGAGGGGTTCTCTATCTGAGACTTGTTTCCAAGTCTTTCGTACAGAGGATTCTTAGGACTTAATTCTTTGACACATTTGCATGTACAACAACATCCTGCCAGTACTTGAATGAAAGGGTTGTATTTAAAGTTTCGCTTTGTATCCAAATAATGAACATACAAACACAAGCACAGAATGTGGCCTGCTTAGGTCACCTGTTTGGTTCAGCTGGCTGAAATGAGCTTTCAATAAGTTACGTGTCCTACCCTGGCTGCATTGCAATGGATTTTCTCTTATTAATACACAGTGCAGTTAAATGTCAGCATTTTAAAATCATATGTGCTAGATTGTGAGGGTCTGGTTCAGTGTTGATCCTGTTTACTGTAGTTGTGCTCTCCAGCACACCAAGGAGCAGCGACCTACTGGGCATTTTCTTCACCAAGATCCTTTGGAAGCTGTCATAGTGCTCTTGCAAAGCTTCAGCAGCACGTCCACCAAAGCACCGCAGTGATTTGAGAGGTAGTGATTTAACTCACAGCAGAACTTGGCATTTGGCTGGGTTAGGAGTTGTAGAAGCTGGCTTGATCCGTGATTTATAGATGTTGAGAAGATGTTGAACAATGCTTTTTGAGGAGCAGTGTAAACAAAGTGTGTTTGTATTAGCGATTCTTTGATGTGAAAATCTATTCAGAAGGTGCCAGGGCGCTATCTGAGAATAGCATCAAGACCATCCCGATGTGTAATTTCTCAGCAAGCATTTCCTGCTGTTAGTCCTTGGGGCTGCACCTGGCATGTGGCACAGCTGTCAGTGCCTGTCCAGGTACAGCCGTTAGGGAGCTTCCAAAGGAGCCCAGGGCTCTCCCAGGACAGCAGGGCAGCATCGGGAAAGCGGCTCCGAGCCGGCTCTCCAGCATCCGCCTGGCGCAGGCTTCCCAACGGGCGGGAGGGGTGCCGAGGACATGGGACTTCCTCCTAACCCAGCCACTTTTGGGCTGTGCTCGGGATGTGCTGGCACTTAGGATTTCAGAGAAGAAATAAGAGCCAATGACCCCTCAAGCCACAATTACCCCTCAGTGGTATCGGGTACCTGAGGGGAAGGTGACCGGTGCAAAGTAACCTGTGTGGATCCAGTTGTGTTTCTCTGGGCTGTTCAATGCTGGGAAACGTTTCTGAGAGACTTGGCTTCTTTCTAAACTGCAGCTTAGGATATCTTTGCTCTGCTTGTCTTTTCAGAAGCATGGCTTATATTTCCAGCTGTATTTCAGATAAACTGGTTGACTGAGGGGTTTAACTGATACGAGCAAGCAGGGTGTGATTGGGAATGCTGCTGACAAGGAGATTGGAGTGGAGTTACCAGTTGGATTTCACTAGAAATGCAGAGAGATACTTTTCTCAAGAGGGTTTCTGCTCTACTTAGGCTTTTTTTCCATCCAAGGGGCAGACTGTACAGGACAGCTTAAGAAGACATCAAATGTATGGACTTCCTGCAGGCTGAAGTTCTTTCATCTTTCATCTGTGCAGACAGTTCAGGGGTCAGGCATGATGGATCGTGGTCAGGACAGGTCTGTAATGATGGTTTAGCTGCCGATTGAAGAGCCTCACACTAGGTCAGGTGTCTGAGCTGTCCTTTGCAGGGCTGCTTCACTTGAAACCCCAGAGTTTCACTGATCGGTGCTCTGGATGCCAGGGCAACACGAAGTACCACAGACTTCTCCACACACTCTGATTCCACACGGTTCTATCTCCTTCGGCATCTGCAGTGAGCTGTGAAAAGAGCCTGGAAATTCATAAACTTAAAGAAGTAAGAAAATGGGAGCAATGAAATGCAAGTGTTGCTCCTGGGCCAGGATCTGATTCCCTGAACTCTCAATGAAGTGGATGACCAGGAAATGCAAAGGAAAGCTAGCAAAAGCAAAGGGAGGCACAGCTCAGCAGGGGAGCCCGTGGCCGTGGGGGAGTTATGGTAGAGGGGGCTGGAGCTGTGAACTCGCTCGGACGAGGTCACAGCAGAGCAGTGGTGGCTGCTCATTGAGCCCGAGACAGCAGCATGTGCTGGATGGATCAGAGAAGGGATCACAACACAGGGCTCTGGTGTGGCTGGGCAGTCAGAGAAGTTGGGCTCTGTTTTTGTACTTGAAAGCCTGTTTCTCCTAAGAATTCTGTCCCTTCACAGCTGGCAGAGGCAGGCTGGGCGCTTGGGGGAACACTGCAAAGGACTGATATTGGGCAGTCTCTCCCTTTTCTCCTTTGCTTCCTTCTTCCCTCTCCACTCATCTGTCTCCTCTGTTTCTTCTCTGTGAAGAAGCAAGAGCAGTTCCATAAAAGGCGTCTTGGGTAATGCTTTCTGTCCAGTGCCGCTGGGGTTTAATTAGTGCAAGGCTCCCCGCATGCTCCACAGCTCCTCGATGCCAAGCAGCAGCACAGCAGCACTTTTCCTCTGGCTTTGATGTTGGAGTGGTGGTGACTTTGGAAGAGCCTCGGAGGAAATCTCTGAGATGTGAAGGAGAAGCCCTCAGAACTAGGTCCTCTGGAGAGTATTTCCTCAGTCCCTTCCAGGGAGGACTTGACTTTCCATGCCTGCAGTAAAACCTGTTGGCAGCACAGCACATGCTGCCAGGTTTGGTCATAGCTTGCCTGGAGATGGCTGTTCTGGGGCGGTGGAGTGCAGAGCTTTGGCTGGGGGCAGGAAATAGATGACAGACACCAGAAGTAAATAGCTGACCAGTGTGAGGCAGCCCTGACAGTGGTTTCTGGTGTGCCTCAGCTCAGGCCACTGAACCTTGAGAGCACGGGACAGTCCAGCAGTGCCAGTGACACAGTCTCTTCTGACCTGGGCAAGTGGTTGTGCACGTGGTTCCTGGGAAAAACCCCTTCCCTGCCCAGGGCAGCACAGTGCCATTCCTTTGGGCTCTGCATCGCTCTCTGCTTTGCCATGCCAGCAGCAGGAAGGATGAGAGCCCTCTGGGCTGGGGAAGGAGGGAGCACCTCTGGCCAAGCTGCAGCTGGGACAAAAGTCCCTCTACCACTTAAGCACCCTTGGTGATGCCACTGTTCCTTTTTTCTCTCTTTTTTTCCTGTCAAGAGAACATTTTGTTGAGGGAACAAAAGCCTTCAGCCTGTCAGGCCCATGAGCTGCACATGTAAGTCATTAAGGATGTGACTGTTGAGCATCTCCTTTGTATGACAGATCTGGAACCAAATGTGTGTGAGTCCACAGAATGGGCTTGATTCAGTCAACCAAAATTATAGGGTAGCTCTAGTTTTCCCTTTTTTAATTGATGGCAGAGTTTTAATGTGGTCACAGTACAAAGTCACGTGACTTATAATCAGATGGACTAACCGCTGACTTATGCCTTATAAATCCTCATGGGTACCTTCCAGATGCAAGGCAGAGAGCAGCAAGATGTCTTCAGGAGGTGTTGGCGAGGCTATTTTCCGATAAAAAATAGGCACCTGGCCCTAAATCCCGCTGACATGAGAAATCAGCAAGCAAAGATGTGCTTGACAAGCCTCAATGTCTGTTTATAGGCCAGTCTGTAAAACCTAGGGCAAACTTGTCTCTTTTTTGTCCCCTTCCAACTACATTTGCTGCCAGATTGTTCTGGCTGGCTGTGGGCTGCTGGAGCTTCCCATGAAGCCATCTGCACAGCGGCACCACCCTGTAATTACACGGAAAGGGATCTGCGAGCTCAGATTGCCTAGTAGGTTTGTTCGCAGGGCGTTCCACATGTGGCACTCGCACCCACCTGGCCCAGAGCAGCAGTTCGGTGAAACAAACCCACCCTGGGCTGCTCGCAGCAGGTGAGGAATTGTTCCTGAAGTAATTAAAATCCCCTTTCCAAAAACCCCAAAGGTCCAACACATGAGGGTGTCGTGTGCCGTACAGTGAGGGTCAACTCCAGCAGGCTGATTTAAGAAGTCAGACTGCCAGCTTCCAAAGTCAGAGGTTTTTCCTTGGCTTTTGGTTGGTTTGTTTGTATGTTTTCCACATGAGTTTTTGGGGTGTTTGGTCCGTGCTGCTTTTTTCAGTCCGTGTTCTGTCTTCCCTTTTTTTTTTAATTACAGGTACTGTAGTTGTGCCCTCTGTGAGGGATTCTCACTTCTGACCCACTCCCAGTGCTTGGTTGGACTGATGGGTGGATTTCTGTCCAGCCACGACAGAGGCAGGGGCATTTCAGTGGTGCTGAAAGCAACTGCAGTCTATTTGATAATTATAGGTTTTACAAAACTAAGAATCTTAGGAGTAGGAATGCTGAGAGAGAAAATTACTTCCCCAAAAGCTGCTTTGCTTGCAGGTGCCTTCCTTAAGGCAGAGTTGAATTGGGGCGCTCTGCCCAAGGGAAGTGGTAGGCAAAATATGCTGGATGCTCAGTCTCCTTTTTCTGTGTGTGTTAAATTTGGTATTTATTAATGAAAATCTGCAAACAGCTTCTGCACTTGCCAAGAGGTGCTCATGAAGGCTCTCTGCCCTGAAGAGTTAGCAAACTTCCTTGCCAAGCCTACCCCTGCTCCACATCCATGCAGAACCACAAAAGACCACAGGGAAGCACAAAGCTGTGCTCCTTGGCCTGTCCCCCTCACCTGAATTGGGGGACAGAACTCTAACTGGCTCAATCTGCAGAAGTGAGAACTTCTCAGTGGTCTCTTCCAGCAGTGCCAGCATTGAGTTCACACAGGGAATACAGCTGAGGCTCATGCCCTAGGGCTGCCAAGCGGATTTTTCGGTTGTTTCAATAAACAGCATTTTTAAAAATGAAAAAAAAGGGAAGTCTGGGAATGACTCGTTCATTTCAGCGGTTGGAGGCATGACATTCATTACAGTCAAATCTGTTCAAACATCCTTGACAAATACCAGGAAAGAGTGTTCTGTAGACAGGTGGGTTGCTTTTAAAAGGTCAGTCCTTAAACAAAAAAAAAATGAAAAGAAAGAAGGAAGAGACGGGCTGTGAGGATTGCAACCCCCTCTGTCCTCTGGGAGAAGTAGTGTGGCTGCAGGGAAGGGTGGCAGGTGTAGGACAGGAGCCACAGTGTGGCTCAGGCTTGACCTGCCCTCTGGGCAGGGAAAACTCTGTGGCACTGACAAGGTGTGGTGTCTGAAAAGTCTTACCTCCTGAGCAGGTCATGCACTGTTAGGCAGATCCTATTTTTAATCAAAGCCTATTTTTAATTAGCATTTCCAAATCAACAGCTCAACTGACTTCTGTGCCTGGTGACAGGAAAAATGAGTTTGCTGTTATATGATCAAAAGCATCTAAACTTTCATATGTTAACAGCAAGTCACTTCTGCTTTGCTTTCATTTTACTTCCTTTCCTGTCTTTCTCCTTTTAGTTCATTTTGGGTTTCTTTCTCCCCTTTGTGCAAATTTGAGGACTCTGGTGAAGATCTGAGCTGCTTTTTATGCTCTGTGAGTCTATCTAGGACCAGGGATTTTAGTTATGTTTTGGCTGACCTGAGTAAAGCTGGTTTTTAACTGTATCTATCAACCTTAAGCCATCAGTCCTGCTATGTCCGGCATGGATTTTTGGCGTGGTCCTTCAGGTCTCATAATTTGAGAGTGTGATCACATAGCAACTGTTTGTGAAGCTACTAGGAGCTTTCATCATACCTGGAATTCAGCTCTCCTGGGTTTTGTATCAGAGTGTGTTCTGCTGTGGGGTTTGATTCCTGCTTGCTCTCCTAGGGTCCATCAGAACTGGCATCAGAAAAAGAGAAAGAGACATTTTGTCAACTATGCCTAATGATGCCTTATTGTGCCTAAGTTTGGGAAAGAGCTTGCTCTGCTGCTTTTGGAGAAGGAGGTGGCTGTAGCTCCTAGCACCAGTCGGCCCCTCTGCACCTGCCAGGCACAGGCAGCTCTGCAGCTGCGCCGGAGGGAGGGAGGCTTCGGGAAGGCACACGCTTGTGCTGGCAGCATCGCTGCCTTGAGGTTGTTCTCGTGGAAGTGCGGGCGACCAGAGGCTGACGTGCTCCTTTCAGGCCCCGCCGGTCCTGAGGAAGGCTCCTAAACTCTGAACAGCTGGTTGCTGTTTCAGGATGTTTGTTGGCTCCCACATAGCCAGATAGCCTGGCCTCTGGTATCAGGGTGGGCTGCATCTATCTCCTTAGGGAATTAGAGGACAGGCTTAGAGTCTCTCAACAGCAATGACTTTGGCTGCTGTTGCTGAAGAGTGGAAGCATCAGGCAGAGCTCTGGCCCTAAGTTTTATTTCAGTTGCTGGAGCTGAGATTGTCAAAACGTCTTGTTTGCCAGGCGGAACATCCTGGGGTGGGCATGGGTTGTGTCTTTTGAGAACAAATTAATGCTGAGGTTTTATAGATTTGCTGGCTGAGATGGATTCCATGTATTGTGAGGCAGAGCCCTGATCTGGGGAGGATGTGCTCCCATGCAGGACCACGCTGGGGACCCTCTGATCACCCAGCAGATCAAGCAGGGAGATTTGTTCCCCTCACGTAGCTTCCTCCCCCCTGTTTTTGACTCATTTTGAAAGCGAGAACAAAACAAGCAAATACTCCCTGCAAGTTCAAAGATATGTAAATCCATCCTTTACTGTTTTGACAGTATTTTTTTTCCACTGGAAAGCAAATTATACAAACGGACTTGTGAAAAGCCAAGCCCTCCGAGCTGGGCAGAGGCCGGCGAGGTGAAATGGAGACGCCGCGCACCTGCCCGCAGCCGCGTCCCTGCCACGCGTGTTGTGCGGGGGCTGCCAAGCCAAACAGGCAGCAGTGTCTCAGCAGCACCTGTGGCAGAGCGGGGCCGGCCCTGCCAGCACAGCCCCTGCCCCAGGTTCCACTGCACAGCTTTATTTTTCTTTCCCTGACCCATTTCTGCAGAGCTGTTAGTGACGGCCTGGCCAGCCTCACTGCGCGGGCTGGGGATGAATGCTGGCACCCCTGGGCACCTGCAGCACCTGCACAGCGCAGGATTGTCCGTCCTGCAGGACCTGGGGAGCCTCTCTGGGCTGGGGATGAATGCTGGCACCCCTGGGCACCTGCAGCACCTGCACAGCGCAGGATTGTCCGTCCTGCAGGACCCGAGGACCCTGCTCCAGGCCAGCTGGCCCGGCGGGGGCCCAGCGGGGCAAGTCCCAGGCCCCGAGGAGTTTGTCAGCCAGTTAACAGAAAACACATCAGAAGTTTTCCTTCTGTCAGAGGAAGAACAGGGGTGCCCAGGATGCAGATAGAGGAGCCCTCTGTGCAGCACTACCATTGTCTGTGGAAACTGGTGTGGTGTTTGGGTGGGCTTTGAGCAGTCCCTAACCCTTATTATTCTATTTTCTCATGACTGAAAACTTTCTGATGTTTTCTGGGGAAGATACTTGGATGCCTGTCTTACAGGGACACTGCAGGACAATGAGCTGAAAAAAATCCCATCCTTAAGCAATATTTATGGACTTCTGCAAGCTGACATTCTGGGGAAAAAAGGCTGCATTTCTTCTCACATACTTTCCAGGCTGAAATCTTTTGCTGGTTTGTCTAATGGTTTACCTGTCTAATAACTGCTCCGCTTGTGTATGTGTTAGCAGGATAAATAGCTGTGTATGTTTTCAGTGAGTTAAGTAGCAAAGTTCCAGTGGCCTCACTCCTTCCTGAATGGCTGTTTCCTACAGCCCTGTGGACCAGTGGCAAATCCATGGTTGCAAACCTCTGTGAGCTGTGAACTGACCATGCTCAGTCGGGGAACTGAGTATGGTCAGCTACACTTGCAGTAACTTCAGTGCTCTGACCCACATCTTGGAGCCCACAGGAAAAAGTTAATCCAAAAACCCCATCACCGCAATGGCCCTACACCCCCTAAATCCACCATTCTGCCTCTTGGCTGGTACTTGGGACTTGGTAGAGGGCTTTGGAAGAGGCACATAGGAACTTGGTGTGTGTAGCAGGCATAAAGGGCCGTCCCAAGGAGCTGGAGCCCTCAGCTGTATCTTTGCCTCCCATGGAGTGCCAGTGGTTCAGCCAGTGGCAGCTGTGACGCCGGCAAGGCTCGGCGGTGCCGCGCTCTCTGCCGGCTCCACGGTGGGGAATGTGCACAGGAGGCTCTGTGGGGTTCAAGCCTTCTGTGTGTTTGGGGGAGCTCTGCAGGGTCTTGTGGGCTATGCTGCCCCTGGCTGTCTCTCTTTGTGTGCTGAGTTTTGCTTTGGTTTTGTGTTTGTCAGTCCACTAAAAGCCTTGTGGTTCCTCAGTAAAGGCTGTAAAGAAAAGCTGCCTCCCAAAGAGGTCCCAGGAGGCATCTGCAGGTCTCTGTTTTTGATAGGCCTGGATTGCAAAGCAACTCTCCTCTCCCAGTCCTGTATTTAAATTCATGAGGGCTGGGGACTCCTCCACTTGTTCTTTTAGGTTTTTTTTCTTCTCTGTTCTTGTTGATTTCCTTTTTTGCTCCCCCCAGTGTGTTCCTGATATGCAGACAATTGCGTTCATGCTTCTGCTTCTCTCCTCCTCACGTCTCTTGGCAGTGCTCAGAAGATTGCCTGCAGCAGCTCCCCCTCACAGGCCTGGAGAGCCCATGACCCTCTGTGCCCCTGCTCCCTGTCAGCTGCACCCAGAGCTGGGGCTGCCTTCTCGCTGCTGATGCTCACTTCCTGGCTGAGTAAATTCTGCGTGCGCCTCTGTTTTAAAAAGGCTTCTTTATTTTAATGCTTGCAGAATTAATCTAAACTCTCAGCCAGGAGATTGTTTTCCAACTGAGGCAACACCCTGTTTACATAGATAGGCAAATTCACAGTCCACAGAGCTTCTTCCAGTCAGAGCAGCTGTCGAACGCTTGGTGCAAGGGCAGCACGTGGTTCACATGTACAACAAACAGTTCTTCTGAAGGGTAGCCCTTCTTTATAGTTATTTTTCTTTTTTGTATTTTTCTTTCCCTGAAGAGTTGAAAGCTAGAACATCTGCTCCTTGGCCAGCCATTCTTTCCCACAAATGTTACTTCCCAAGTTCAAAAAGCTGGGTTGGGTTATTGTGTGTGGACACGTCTCGGTGCCCCTGTTTCTGGACTCTGTCTGGGAGCGCTCCAGGGAGCTGGGAAGCCAGGCAGGCTGTGCTGGGGCCCCGTGTCGCGTGCCTCAGGGTCACTGCATGCTGCAGGGACAGCGTGTTTGTGCTGTGCACCACCTCCCTCACCCAGCCCAGACTGAGCAGAAGGTAATTGCCCAGCCCTGTGTGTGTGCTTGGTGCTGTTTTAGCTCCAGGGAGCCGGAAGAGCAGCTCAGCACTTCATTCCTGCCTGTGCAGTACACACTCTCCGAGCTCCTGTTTTGCAGATACCAGGCGAGGTCCCGTCTGTTACTACTGGTGCCCACTGGTATTTCCATTAGATGTAACCTAAGCTGCAGGTGGCAAAGAAGGCCAAACACAGCGCAGCAAAATTCCATTGCTCCTCATTAAACATGCATTTCCAGTGGAAATGTGTTTTACACCTGTCCTTTTCAGGCATCTGCACTTGTTCCCATGGACCCGCACCTGAGATGTTGTCCATGTGGAACGAGCTTGCTCTGCAATTTAGTAATTGGCTCCTAAGTGTTGTCTGTCCCTGCTCTCCTGTCACCTACCCTTGCTCTGGTGTTCTGTTAAGGGACGTGTTCTGAGATGGTTCCAGCAGACAGCAAGGCTGGTCTCTTTGTGTTTGCCTCTATTTTCTGTCCCCAGCTGCACCACACCTGAGCACTTGCACACTGCAGCTATCTCAAAGCAAGGGGAATCACTGTGCTCTGCAGTTTGTTTGCCATCCTGCAGGTCTCAGCCCAGCAATGTGTGGGCACACTTAAAATTTAAAGGTATCTAGTGTGCAGGACATGCCATGTGCTTGGCAGGTTTCTCCATCTTTTCTTACTGATGGCACAGAACTTGGTTTTGTGGCTGTGCAAGTTGTGCTTGATTTTGAGGATCGCTAGGTGGAAAAACACACTTAATGGCATGGTCTGGTAGGGCTGTGTGCTGAAAGGCAATTGAACTGTACAATTAATCCATGTGGTTAAGGAGACTGGCAAATGCCTGGATGAATTGGTTATTCAAAGTGGTTTGTTGGTTTTCTTTAAGCTGGTTTGGGGTATCACAGGTTGATGTTGGGCTTCTCCAAGGATCCCAAGCATAGACTCCTGAAGAAATGCCCTCCTGTTTAGTACAGCCAAGTGCAGCTCCTTCTAAGTGCTCTGCTTTTAGGCTCTGTCTGTAGGAAGCAGTAGCCACAAGTGGTTTAGGAATAATCAGAGCATTTGCATCCAGGAGTATTTGTCTACCATAAAACCATATCACTGGAGATGGAAGTGAGAAAGATAGATGGGGAAGCGTAGGATCTGGTTCTGTTCCAAATGACAGCTTGCCAGTCTTGAACTTTGTCTGCTGCCTCAGCCTCTTCCCCTTGGAGAGATTTATATTCACAGGAATTTACCATGAACAATTAAATGAAAATACACAGTATTAACTCCACTTAAACTCCAAGAACTCTGCAGTCCTTCGTGAAGCCTCATTTCTGCATGCCTCTAGCTGAGCAGGGAACAGGGAAAGAAAACTTTGTGTTGCATGGTCATGGTCATAGCTCCCTTCCAACTCTGCGCTACTCTTTTACTCTGTTTTGCTGAAAATTACAGTAAGTCACTTTATTCCAGTGGTAAATAGGTTCAGTCATTAGGCCTAAAAGCTCTGTGTACATGTGCTTTTCCAAACCCATCACCAACAAAAGCTTTTTCACCTTTTGCCGTATAAATTCCCGAAAACTCAGGAGTGTACATGAAGCAAGATCTTTGCACTTACTGGGATTTGTTGTGTGAGAGAAAAATCAGAAGGATAAAGAGGAGATTTCTGCGACATTATTTCCCTCTTCGTGAATTTCCTGGTATTTTTATTCTTTTGGTTACTTTTCTGTCAATAGCTTTATTGTTTTGGGAAGGAAAAGTGCAGATTTGTACAAATCTTGTCTGGGCAAAACGGTGCGAAAACAGTAGTTTGAAAGGACTAAAGAAAATTCAACTGATTCCTAGTGGAATAGGTGAATGTTTCTGGGTGATTGGAAATGAATCACAGGTGAGGAAAGAAGCGATGTTGACAGATGAGAAGCGTCACAGACGTGTTGTTTTGAGGAGCAGACCTCCGAAATGCATCTGTAATGTGTGGCACTTGTGATCTTCTGCTTGCTCTAGTGGAGGCTGTGAAGTGATGCAGTGGCTGTCTGTGCACTCGGCTGAGCTTTGGGATCATTTACAGCCCACGATGTCTGAACGGTTTCTAGAAGGTTGGTAAAGCAGTTGTTCGAACAGGGGCGTGCTGAGGACAGGGAGGAGACTTGTATTTCAGGATGGTCAGAAGTACTGCAGGAGATTGTTCTGGCTCTTCTCATCAAGGGTACAAAATTGCAAAATGAGTAACACATGTTTTGATGGAATTAAATGTGAAATTGGAAAAGGAAACGTGTCTCAAGTATAACAAAGGCTTGCCAGATAAACCATTACACTCTAGAAATCTGCTGCTGTTAAAATAAAAAATGTTTTTGAAAGAGTTCCATGTGGTATTGTTTCCATTTTCCCATGTTCAAAAAAGTATCACTTGATTTCAGTTGAGTAAAAACAAACACGTGTGCAGCTAACAGATACTCTTGTGCCTCACCTGCGTAGTGACCTCTGCTTTCCACCCTTAGGGTTTTCTCTCTGGATTCCTGGATGCAGCAGACCTTCTGTCTACTGGTTCTTTTCGCTTTTTGAGTGGGCTAGCGTGAGATAAGGAATTGCCTTCTGGCAACCTGTCTCCGTTCAGTTGCCCTGCCCTAAGCAGCATTGCTTCTGGGCACAGATTTTGCTCTGCTGTTTGTTTGCTTGTATTTAAATGATCAGATTTTTGAAACTCATTGGCTGTTAGAACTGAAACAATACAGGGCTTGTCTAGCAGGAGAGAGTGCTGGGGAAGCCTGCTGCATTCTCCAGGCAGGACACGGAGCAGAGGTGTGCTGTAACCAGCTCCCAGCCCTACACCTCTCTGACAAAAGTCTGTCGTGAATATTAGGGTCAGTCACTTTAGCTTTGGCTGCAGAGGGACATTCCAGATTAAATAGTGTGAGTCTTCTCTTCCCAGGGGTCAGAAAGTAAGAACCATCAACACAACGGCTTAAGTGCAGCATCACGTGCAGTCAGGCTCCTGGTGACAAGCTGGAGGCTGTGGAAGGGTTAATGTGCTTTCTCTATTTCCTGAGAGCAGTTTCTGTGAATGAAATCGCTGCCGAGCCCCAAAGCAGGACAGGGGGTTGGAGGGCACAGAGTGACTGGCGAGGGGCCTGGGTGGTTTGTTCAGGGCTCAGTCAGCAGAGAGAGACCCAAAAATCTCTCAACACGATGGAGGTAGGAAGCAGAACTCCGGATTTTGTGCTTTTAAATCTCAGGGGTGAACAGACAATTGCTGTTTATGACTGGGATAAGAACAGGCGCAAACATTGTGTCTGCTTTGCATAAGTAGTCCTTTCTACATATTAGGATTTCATTAGTTGCTCATATAGAAGCCTGTTAAAATCTTTGTTGTCACATCCATCAAGGGGAAATGTCTCCTTTGTATTCAGTAGGTATGCTTAGTCCTGGTTGCTCTGAGTGGAAGAAGTCTCATTTCATGTATGCTTCAACCACTTTTACCATTCTCTGGGTATAAACTGGGGCACTCGATGGACGGGTCAGCACGCTCATCCCTTCTAAAGGAAGAATGTAGCTTCAGGTGATGTTTCATTTAACTTCTTTCCTTAAAAAAACAGAGGAAGGTGTGGGTGGAGCATCTCCCATATCTGGGGTTTTACAGGTGGAATGTAGCACATGCAAAACTACATTTGAACCTTCCCACTGAACATAAAGGGACATTGAGACTAAGTGCCAGAACAGCTTGTTTGCTTTATTTATGTCGGTATGTTCACAGTGGTTAATGAGGTTCCTGTAACACTGGAAAAGGCTTTTGGACAGATAGAGGGACAGGTATGAAGAAGCCCAGGAAGAAAGCCTTGACTAGTACTGTACTGATATAAAGATTCATATTGGCAGAGAACTTACCATGTCCCCTGGAAACCTTTTTACTGACTGGGTAAAAACATCCTGTTTCTTGGATCGAGTTAGATGTGAAGCTTACCTGCTCAATCTGAGATTTGTAGTTGTATGCCAGATTAAATACAGCTGGAGGATTAGACAAGTTCTAATTGCATGGGCTGACATCAAAACTGTCTTCAGCTATTCTTTAGTAACCTAAAAAGCATTTGCTTACAGGTAATTGTACAGTGTTGTTCTTGGTCTCTGTGTTCTAAGCGGTTCCTTCAAAACATGTCCAGAACACTTGTTTGCTAATGGGATAATTGACTGCTTGTATAACTTTGTGCTTTCAGCCTTGAGTCCTTTATTGAGCTCCGAATTGAAGTTTTCTCCTTGCAATTTTCTTCCCCGGCTGCTTGCGCATTTAGGCAGATTGAAAAAAAACCTGACTAGGGATAGCTTGTCTGCCTCTCAGGCTGAAAGGCTGGGTGGATATTTCTGTCAGGATGATTGTTCCTAAGAGCTGCTGTGGCAGGTTCAGCTGTTCTGCAGTGCTGCCTCCCTAAAGAACGAGTGTCTGGGAAACTGCTCTGAGCGCTGTGGAGCCCTTACGCTTGGTCCTGCTTACTGAGTCACTTGGGACTCTGTAAATCTTGGATTTTTCAGGAGAGCTTTGTATGGTGTGCAGAGATATCAAATTATCTTTTCAATGTGGAAAGGCATACGTTGCTGAAACACTTTTTTACCTTTGCTCTCTGAGGCTATCAGAAGATATGAAACTTGTTCTTCAGTTGAAGTCTTTGAATCAAATTCTTGTTCACAATACAAAGTAAAAATACTGAACAATGAAGTTTATGTGATGTTCATATTTCAAATCCAGAGGGTAATATCAGAGCCTCTTGTATTTGATCTGCACGGTTCCTCTGAGTATTTTTGCCATTTTACTGCATCTCCTTTATCGAGGGAGTATTATTTATATGAGATAATCCTCATTTGGTTCCAGTTTATTAAATGAAAGGAATGTGTTAGGCAGTCAGTTCTTAAGAGGTCTGGAATCTGGACTGTAATTGAATCCATTCCCTCTCAGCTAATTTATGTAATCTGATGAGAAACAAGTGTAGTACAATTTGTTCAAAGAAAATGGAGAATGTTCACTTTATCGAACCATACCAAAAAAAGTTCTCTGAATGAAGCCATGCAGCAAAAGGCAGAGTTTGGGTTCCCTTGTCTGTTCAACTGTACTTCTCATGAGAGAGGATGGAGGGAATGTCTTGCAGTGGAATCAGACTCCTTCAGTTCTGTATGAGCTGCCTGGTTTGTTGGTTTTCCGTGGCAGGGTGCTAGGTATGCTGTTTGTGAAGCTGCGCGCTGGCTAGGGTTGTGTCCTCACGCTTAGCTTGCGACTGCAGCGTTTTCATTGTTTCTGACGTGTGCGTGTTGTTTGCTAGACCGGAGCCTGGTAAGGAGCCGTTCTACTGCAGCACCTGGCTCCTAGATTTCTCCTGGACTAAGGATGTGAAACCCCTCCTTTATCTCATCCGCAGTGAAACTCATTTACCTTGGGCACAGCACATATGAGGCAGAGCAGGGCTGTGCCTCGTGTGGGATAGGAGTGTGTCAGGAGCCGCACGTTGGGCATTGTTATCACAAGAACCATCCCATCTGCTGCTGCCCTTCTCCTCTGGCACTGCTGCTGTGGTCTGTTCACTGGAAGTGGGCGAGCACTTGGCAGGCAGCTGCTGGCTGGGGTTGGAACTCCCTCCTGTTGTGTTCTTGGGTATATTCAGAGATACCATCTGGTAATCTGTAAGGACCTGTAGGCCAGCAACCCATTCCCAGGTGTGGGGCAGAAGGCAACTCCTCCCTTCCTTGCTCTTCCCCGTGGATTTAACAGCAGTTGACAGAGGAGATCTGCTGCAACCCCACACATCCAGGCCAGAGTGGAGAGGGAAGGATGCAGAGGCAGTGGGAGCCAAACCCAACTCCAGCTGTGCTCCAGCTGTGCCTGTGGAGCACAGAGGCAGCAGTGACCCCATGCAGGGGAGAGGGCTGATAACCCCTGAGTCCAGACCAAAGCCTCTGGCAGGAGTGGGATGCTCAGTGGGTGCCTGTCAGCCAGATGGTGACAGCAGGTAGAGGTTGGAGCAGGTTGTGTGTGACAGACAGTGTGTGCCTGGTGACAGCTGTTGCCGTGATCTGCCAGCTCCCAGGACATAGGATCTGCAGGGCTTTAGATGAGAAAAGACTCTTGGTTGTGGAGTTTTCTCTTTTGTAATCAGCAGAGGTTTCTTTGCGAACGTACCAGGACTTGGTGCTGTTGTTGGAAGGTCTGCAGGTGGCCCTTCCTCCAGTGGCCCCGGCAGTGTGTTTGCTGCAGTCGGCTCTGGAAGGGAACCCCCTATGCTCCCTCGCTCTGGGCTGTGTCGGTGCGTCCCGTCCGTCACACCAGCTCGGTGTGCCGCTGTCCGGCTGTCCCAGCTGCTTCAAGGGAAGCCACTAGTGTTGAGTGTCTGCTCTCAGGTGCTGTGGATGTAGACTGAGACTTAAGTCCACACTTCACTTCTGGACAAGGTCAAAACATCCTAAGTTTCCAAACTGTGAAGTTTCCAGTCCTGGAGAGAATTACCCAGACTCCAGCCCCTAATCTGCAGGGATTGCCATATTGCTCATAATACTGCAGTGTGAGAGAATTCAGCGTTGAGAAAAAAATGCCTGTCTTTAACATCCTAGGTTTTTATGGACTTTACTGTGATTGATAAATTGCACAGGATCTCTTAGACAAGAGCTACAACAGTGTGAGGAGGGCAGCACTTTGTTTTATAGTTAATAAAAAATACATGTGTGTTTTTTTTCTCATTTGGCATCATACTTAACATGTATAAAACCACTTGGCCCTTCGGTTGCGCCCAAGTTTGGGACTGGCTGACCGAGATACTGATAGTACCAGGCCAGTCGCTGTTGAGATTTGGGGAAATGGGTGGTGAAGGGGTGAAATGGGGGAGCCTGACGAGAGCAAAGCCAGGGAAGAGCCTGGCTCTTTAGATGAGAGCAAAGGCCTGTGACTGGAGCCATATGGGGAAAAATATCTTCTCACCATTTATCTGTGACTCCGTCTTTTCCTTGCATAATGGGGTCCCCGTGTATGAGACTTGATGTCTGCTCTCAGGGATAGCGTACCCTGATTTTTGATGATTTTCAGTACCTGCACTATAGTTCCTTTCAGTATTTATGGCTGTGTCAGTCATCCTGTAGTCTCCTGATCATGCTCGTTGCTGTCTCTCCTTCAGCATCCAGGATTTTTGTCATAGTCTTCACATCTTTTGGAAGTGAAATGAGGCCACTGTGCTGATGTGAGGAATTGCCATGCAGGAGTTCAGGAGATAATCCCTAGGAATGCAAAGCAATGGGCAGCAAGGTAGATGTTGGATAGATGCATAGGTAGGAAGTAGAGACTACATTCAGACTAGATGTTTGCATGTGTGAGAAGTAAAATTCATTGCTGACAACTCTGTAAATGTTTAATTTGGAGATGTACGGTTCCACATCTGGCTTGCCTTTAAATACAGCAAATACTACTCTTCACTTTTAATTTCTCTCTTTTTTGCAATTTCAACTTCAGTCTCATAAGAAAGATCCAATCTCTTCTGAGAAAAGATGGGCTTCTTACAGCTTTGGAGAAACTAACCATATGTATTTGCAACAGGGAAATGGAAACTACAAATGACTAAAATCGTAGGGAAGAAAAAGTTGTGACTTAGGGAAAATGCCTCCCTGTATTGTCTCTAGAGAGAACAGAACAGAAGGAAAAAATACCTCAGAAAACAGGAATTGGCCAAGTGCTTGTCTGGAATGTGATTTGGGGTGAAGCTCCTGCGTGCAGTTTGGGAATCATGAATGATTCGTGCTCCTTACGTGTGAAGACAGCGTCACGGTGCACAGACAGATGCACAAGGCAGCGGCACCTAAACCCGGTAGCTCCTTCTCCTCTTGCTTTCCTGAAAACGAAGGTACCGTGTTTGCAGTTCTGTCGGTACACTTGGGACAGTCTGTGCTGGGGGTTCGCTGTCTGCGCATCAGCCAGAGCCTTGTGTGCTGCTCCTGAGGCTCTCCCGTGACTGCTGCCACACACAGGTGTCTGAGGAACTGCTTCCCCTCTGACCTCCACCAAGAAATAGCGGTGGCTGAAGGTGGGACCTCCAGATTTTTTAGTGGGTGGTTGAATGGCAGACCTGGTACTTAGTTCAGCTGCCAGCTGTACCCTAGCCAAAGCGATGGCAAACTCCTCCTCACAGCCCTGGTCACTCGTGGTGCCAGCTCTGCAGGTACGGGTGATGGTGTGGCACACAAGGCGAGGGTTTCTCTGCAGAGCTACCTCCTGCCACCAGCAGAGTTGGTGCCTAAGGCTTGGCAGGGCACAGCCTCGGTGAGAGAGAGCCCATTCCCACGCCTGCACACAGGAGGCCAGGGGCTGTTTCTTGGTGATTAACTGGCAGGAACCACAACTGATAGGGAGCAGGGAAGGATCTGCTTTTACTCTGTAAAAACCTCCTCTCAAGCTTCCAAAACTGTTATTTGGAAAAGACCTGGCATTTAAAATTCTAAGGAGAGGGAGGAGCAGGAAGAGGCAGAGAACAGCCCCTGATGAGCTCAGGGTGGGTCTGCGATTACTGGCTTTTGTGGCTGCATTTTCCAAGCTCTGCTGTCTAAGCTATGTCAGTAATTAAAGATCCAGTGAAGAATGGATATGCAACTGCATTTCCCACATCCTTGATGAGGTCTGAGCAATCAGGGTCTTGGAATAAACATTTGGTTGAAAAATTCCTCAGTACCCCGAGCTGAATCTACTTGTCTCCTGTGCTGCAGCAGAGATCTGCAAGTAATTTGATGGCATACAAAAGAGTGTTTCAGTAAAAAGTTCTTGTTCAATATTGCCATGTTTTCCCTCATTTTGGATTATTGATCTTTTCTCCCATTTGACGCCTCTTAATTTTCCTTTGTGTGGAAATGTCTTGTGATTAATCATGTCACTGCTCATCCTTAGACCTCATTAGTAAAAAGGAACTATTTTTATAAAAATCATTTGTATCTTATAGGATGTTCTTTTCTGGCTGTAGTGGTCATGTCAAAGATGCTTCATCAACACCAGTTAGTGCAGTGGCAGTCATGCTCAGTTTGCTTCTGCACAGTCGTGGAAGGACACCGTGCGTGATAAAAGCAGAGTGCACAGGCTGCGATGCTTCTCCAGGTCACCTTGGCACAGCACCTGAAAGCCTTAAATCTGACTGATCATTGCTGACTGGGCAATGAACGTCACTGGAGACAAAAATGTGATCTGCGGTATCTGCAATGAAGGAATGGTAGTCAGGAGCAATTCGCAGGATTGCTGACTGCTCAGGAGCCGTCTGCTTCCTTGCCCACCTGTGCTTGCGTGCGAGCTGCCCTGCTGGTGTTGTGTCCCTTCTGCTGTCCCGAGTCAAGGACCCCTGAGCGTTAACACAAAATGGAACCTCTCAAGTGGCGTGCTATAATTCTTTGCCAATACTAACTGGAGGAAGCTCTGGCCTGTGCCCTAAGTGGAAATCTGTCCCCAAACCTTTCTCTGGTCTGGCTTGCATTCTAAAGGAAAGGTTGATTTTCTTAGACAAACAGGACAGAGCATAAAAAAGTAACTTAGCCTTACACTCCACTTCCCTGAAACGTCGCTGGGTGTTGTTCCCAAGGTCTTGTCACCGTTCAGGCCTGATCAGGCCCAAGTAAAGCGGACATGCAAACCACACGGTAATCAAGGGAGCGGCATCGCAAGGACTGATAACCACACGAAGGCTTCCTGTGTATGTTCTTAGGCCCTGTGGCTTTTCAGCAGAAACAAATGCCAGCTACTTCTTGCTGCAAACATAAGGTGCGTGGAAGCGTCTTAAGTTTTTTTCCTAAGGAGATCGTGGTATTGTCACAGATTGTGACATTTACTGCAGGTACAGGGTTTGCACGCTGCCGTAAGGGAACTGATTTTTGGGTGTTCATGGGCAAGTGGATCCCTGGAAATAGATTTTGAACCGGTGGGGAGAGTAGTAGGTCTTTTTGCAGCACATCTGAACTGTGTGCATCAGTTAAGGTCTGCAGGTTGCATTAGCCCGTATATGTTTTAAATTCTTTTCTATTTCTTCATCACCTCACCAAAATCATAATTTTGTTCTTTTTGTGGCGTCTGGATCTTTGGTCTTGCAGCAACTTTGGGATCTGTTGTTGTGGTGGTTGTTTTGGATCATAGAGTGAAGCTGGAAAGTGGCAGGAGACTGGTGCCAAAGAGCTTCATTCTGCTGAGCCACCAGCACATTCACAGCAGAGTTATTATTTAGTACAAAATGTTTGGTCATTAGACGTTCTCCTTTTGGCCATCTGTGAAAGAGGCACCTGGGGAAACTGTACCCTTAACTCCGTTTCCCCACACACAGAAATCAGATTACAGATTACTAAAACCTTTGGGCAGTTCTCTGCGAGGCAGGCAGGGACAAGCAGGGCAGGCCAAGCCGCAGTTCGCACCGCAAAGAAAACAAAAATACAGGTGCTGAACGGACTGTGGCCACACAGATGAGCTGTGTTTACAGAACATGGCTTTGCACGGAAGGGGAACATGGTTCTTGTTGTTTGGCTGTTGTTCGCTCAAGGCGTGTTTCATTTCAGCTCGCCTTCAGGCAGAGTTGTTACAGGTCCTGCAGCAGAAGTTCTCTGTGGTGAGAGAAGCGTGTGATCCTGGGGCCCGAGAGAAGAAATTCTGCTGGAGGGCCCCTCCAGGGAGAAGGCTGCTGCTCACCACCTGAGCAAACAGCCAGCCCAGCTGGCGAGCCTCGAAAAGCCAGCACAGGGATGCAGGGAACGGCTCTGCACAGGGGGTTTGCTTTGGGTTTCCCACCTCAGCCTGCCTCGTGAAAGGCTGTTCTCCATGTAAATCTCTGGAGCCATGAGCAGGAACATTCCAAGGTCCACGGAGCACGCTTCCAGGCATTGCTGGGTCAGTGGTCTGGTTCCAGGCATTGCTGGGTCAGCAGCGTGTTTCAAGCACTGCTGGATCAGTAGCATCATTCCAAGCATTGCTGCTCAGTGTTCTCATTTGTGCCTGGTATACCTGGAATGCTTGTGTGTCAGGGATGCAAGGAAGTGATAGTGACCTGGGTGCAGTGGTCCTGCAGAGCAGATGGACCCCAGGGAGAAGAGACCAGGTTCCTGGATGCGGGGCAGTGCACCTTCACCATGCGGTGACCTTGTGGCTGGGGCAGGGCTGGTGTCACTGACCCGAAGACTCGGTGTCAGGAGCCCTGCCGTAGCAGAGCACACAGAAGCCCAGCTGAGACGCCAAACAGATGTGCAGAGGGCTGGTGCGAGGGGCCGAGGCGAAGCTGCAGTGGGGAATTCTTTAGATGACAGCCAGGAGAGCTGGATGCGGGAGCCGCAGCAGCAGAGGTTGCTGTGCTAAGTGAACTCTGTGGCGGCTGAGAGCCAGGCAAATAGCGGCACGAGTGTGGGGTTAGCCTTCACATGCTGAACAGATTTTGCTAATATCACTTTGTTATGCAAATATGTAATTATTTCATTTCCTCCAGAAGGAGTATTTGTGGTTTCCTGTTCCCTGGGACTTCCGAGTGCTTGTGTGAAGGGAACAAATAACTGCGAAGTTACTGGGTTGCGCACTCTGTGGCAAGCTCTGAAAAAGTGAAAACCTTGAAGTTTTGGTGGAGGTTTTAAATAGCACTTCTGAATGGCCTGCCGGAGGGGGGTGAGGCTGACCCTGACAGTGGCACAGGACTTGCTCACTATTTAAGTAAACTTAATTTGGATTGATGTCTGCTGTCTGCCTGGAGCTAAGGAATTAAAAGCCCAGGTTGCTGCACAGGCTGGAGACTGTGGTGATCAGGATGGAGCTGCTCAAGCCCGATAGGGCCTGGGGTTGTGCTGGCTGTGACTGCAGGGCAGGATGTGTCTGGATAACTGATGCAGCACTTCTGTGGAGGAAGCAGAAAAGGAATAGCAGAGAAGCACAGGAGCGCTGTTGCCTTAGAGGTCAGGTGTGGTCTGTGGAGAGGAGCTCCCAATGTGCTCTGTGGTGTGGTTTCGTTGGTGCACTCACAAGGCTCTGGCATTTAAAAATCTCGTGGAATGGGGGGTGTTTTCAAACTTTGCAAGCTGCAGAACTTTGTGTAGTGAGTGTCCTGATATGCCACAGGGACAGTCTGTCAAGCGGGGAGTTTTTGAAACCCTGTGTATGCCTGCATAGCATGCTCAGACAACTGCAGTTTGGAAAGGGGGATTTTCAGAGAAGGCTCCTAAGGCCCTGAGAAGTCTCTTTTTCCTTTCTGTTTCACATCCAGTGTCCTCTTTCTCTCTCCTTGCTGGCTGTTACGGGATTGTATAGGGCTGACTTTCTATTTTAGATACTTAGCTGCAATCAAGTGCTGGGGTGAGGTTCTGGGAAGTGAATTTGGATTTAATTATGTATAAACAGGGCTTTCAGCTACGAAGTGCTTGAGTTTCCATGTTGAACTTAAAGCAGTTCTTGTCTAATCCCCCTTTGCTTTAGAATGGTGTTACAGATACACAGTGTCTCTGAGGGTTTATTTTTTTTTAACTCAGGCAATTCTCAATTTACAATCTCAAGAGTCAGGAAGCTGCTCAGAGGATGTGTTGGAGATTTGCAAAAGATCACATCTTTCACCAAATTGCTTGCCACTATAGGTACGGGACAAGATTCAATTATGCCAGTTTTTATTTAAATACTTGTGGTGTGTTGTTACTTGGGGTTTTTTTTATTATGTTGCTTCTTTCAACAGTAGGAAAAAACATGACTGAAACTGAAATGGTAATTTCCAGTTGCATAAATTCTTTGGGATTGGCATGGATATAAACCAGGGACTGCTGCTTGTATTGAATTTTTTAGCCATCAGTTTAAATAGTTTTGTTTTCTTTCTGCATGGATCCGCATTGGTTTTATTACTTGTGACCAAAAAACGCAATCATACCTTAAAGTTTTAATTATAAACTTACTAATTATGTTTACTTCAATTGTTAGCTTTTCTGTTGCACTAATGTGCATTTTTTACCTAGAGAAAAGTAGAGGTGATGGTACTACTTGCATCAATAGTGGCGTGGAGTGTGTTTCCACATCTACAGGTAGTTTTTGTAGATGCGTATCGCAGCTTCGGTGCCTCAGCACTGTTTGAAGATGAGTCACTGCTACGGGTTGTATCTGAGCCCCCAAACGTAGGAGCATATAAAAACCAGGACTCTGCTGGTGAGAATCTTCACTTTCCTCCTTACCTGCTGGTGGGCACCCGCCTCTCATAGTTGCAGATGGGCTTATTGCAACTGCGTAACAGTACTGGCTACAGATCCTAATTTCAGTGTAATTTTAGAGGCAGTGCATAGTGTCGGAGTGTTCTATTTGGGGCTGGATAATGATACACTTGCTGCAGCCCGTGGAAAACCCGAATGCCCTGTGCTGAAAATGCTCCGTGTGCTGGTCTGTCGGCTAATCGTATTGTCTCCTTCTTCAGTGTAGAAACCATGCTGGTCTCGGGAACCAGCACACTAACAAACCGTGTCACTGCGGCGAGGCTCCTCTGCCTCCTCCCGCGCGTTCCCTGCCCGATGTACAGGCGAGGCACCCTTGTGTTGCAAAGCAGATTTTGTAAGGGACAGCGTCGTGTATGCTGGGCTGTTTTGTGAGGCTGTGGCACTGGCAAGGGCGGGTGAGACATTTCTGTGCTTCTGGTGCTGAAAGACAGCAAATGCGGGAGGCACCCGGAGTTGTCTCAGCCGAGCAAGGAACACCTTGCCGTGCCCGCTGTAGCGGAGGAGTCCTCCCGTGCAGGATTTCTCTGGGTGCACGTCTCTTCCCACGGGCTGCAGGCTGCTGAGGGCACCTCTGCCGATCCCGGCCGGGCCGGAGGAAGTCGAGGGTCGCTGGTACTCATGAGAGGCAGGCAGAACCCCAGCACGACCCGGTGAGCATCGCTTCCACCTGCCCGCGGTGCACTGTGCTCCGCTCCCAGCCAAGCCTTGAGACGATCCAGGGGAGAAGGGTCAGTGCGCTGCGACTCGCGATTTATTTATTTATTTGTTTATTTTTTTTTTTTATGCGATCGCGTTATTGTACGGCCTTCGGGAGGGGCTGGGTGGAGGCGGGCAAGGGACCGTCCTCCGCCTCCCTCGCCGTCCGCCCGGGGGATGGAGTTTGCAGAGCATCCCCTCCCTCCGTGCCGTCGCTGCGCTCCCCTGGGGTGGCGGCTCCCCGCACTCGGGCCCCGCCGGAGCGAGGGCGGGCGGGGCGATCGGCGCGCGTCCCGCGGTGTGTGCAGGCGAGCGAGCGCCGGGAGCAGCACCGCCGCCTCTCCCCGACGCCAACCTGCTCCGCTGGGAATAAAGCCCCTCGCTCCCCGCCGGCAAGGGAGCGCGGTGCACACCGTGGGGCTTTCCTCCGCCCCGCTTTTTCCCGTTTTTTTCCCCTTTTCCCCCATTTTCTCTTTCACCGTTTTTTCCTTCTCCAGAAGGAGAACGCTCAGTGCGTGCTTTCCGCGCAGTCCCGGAGCGCGCCTAGGCGCTGCCGCCGGGACGGGACGGGACGGGCCGGAGGGGCGGGATGGCGGCGTCGGCCCGCTGGGTGCTGTGCCTGTGCCTGGGCTGGGGCTGCCTGTGCCTGGCTCTGGGGGACGCGCTGCGGCCGCGTTGGCTCGGGCTGAGGCGCCGTGCCGCGCCGGGGGC
>JANRGV010000084.1:0-15399 GCA_024734035.1 Alethe castanea | reverse complement strand
CGGGCGGCCGCTGCTGACGACGGCTCGGGGCAGCGGCGCTCCGGGCGGCCGCCGGCGGCCGACAGAGTGGCGGAGCACATGCTGCGGCTCTACGAGCAGTACCGCGGCGGCCGGGACCCGCCGACACCAGCCGGGCCCTGGCTCCGCCGGGGCAACACGGTGCGCGGCTTCCGCCCGCTGCCGGCAGGTGAGTGCGGACCCCGCCGGGGCTGGGCTGGGCTCCCTGCGAGCCAGCATCAGAGCATCCCTGGGGTAGAGCCCGGAGAACTCGGTGCGGGGAAGAAATGAGACAGTCCGAGCAATATCGCTTCCTGCGGGGACTGCCGCGTTTTGCCTTCTGTCCTGTACTTTAACTGTTGCCTTAGCGCTTCTGCTCTGCTTCAAGCATCGCTGTCATCACGATGGCTGAGTACAATGCGAGGGAGGTGGAGGAATTCACAGCTCTTCTCCGGAGTCCCCCGTTAGTGGTGTTCTGCACGTGTAGCTTCTGTCGGAGCCAAGGGCTGATTTGTGCGTGACAGAGCCGTGACATGGTTTGGGGATCCTTCAGGCTCTCTGCAGCGTTCTCGTGTTGACAAGTGGTGATAGTACTGACAGTGAGAGGCAGTGGCGCATGAGTTTAGTTCAGGCACAACTTGAGTGTAAATACTTCATCCTGGCGTCTTTGGAAGGGGCACTTACATCTCTCTGTGATTATACACTGGCTTGCACAGGTAGATGGGTGAAAAGGTAAAAACATTTTCCATAAGGGTGGGGGACGTGTTTAACGTGCCAGCATCTCAAAAGAACCATGTCCTAGCAGAAAGAGAAGTCACTGCCTTGGTGCTGCATCCCCTCCCTTCCCTCTTCTGGTTTTTGTGCATGTGAGCTCCACGAGGGCTAAATGGAATGGCCAGAACCCAAAGATGACTATCACTGGGATGTCCTTCCCTTATCTACTGCACACCAAAACCTTGCTGCATTTGGGACAAGAAGCCCCATTTGTCAGTCTCCTCCAGTGCACTGCCCCAGTGGCTTTTTATTAGACGAGCATCTATCCGTAAAACTGAGAGTTGTCTGTGAGTTTCAGTGGCTTGCCCCAAGTCCTTCTTGTCCCAGGAAAGAGAGCCGGGTGGGAGGCTTCCTTGCTTCTTCAAAAGCAACAATGTGTTTTATAAGTCAGCTCTACAAAGATCAAATGAGGAATGAGTGGCATTAGTGTCTTAGGTTTCAACCCTGCAAGTATTCCTGTCCACAGGAGAAGCTTTAGAGGACTAATTACCCTGGTTTGGGGGATTGAGAGCCAGGACTCCCCTGCTGCTGCTCTTACTGAAGAGCTCTCTTGCTTTTCTAACATGACTTGTTTGCCGTGTGAAGTCTCATGTCCATGACTGTCACTGAATTAAGCCCACCAAAAAAAGGGGAGGATATAATATTCACTACAGCCCCCCCTATAAGGAGAGGTTGTTAATGATCCCAGCAGAGCAATATTTGCTCTGTTACGCATATCTGATTAAAGCCATTTATTGTTCTAAACCTAGAATGTTGTTGGTTGAAATCCCATCTCTGCGGTCTTTTGGATTATATTTGTACTCTCACTTGATGCTGAGTGGCAGCAGTCCTATAAACACACTGCTTGCTAATCCCTTTCCTCCTCCTCAATACTTTCACAGATCAAGTGCCAAAGCAATAAATCAGTTTAAATTTTTTTTAACACTTTAATAAGTATTCATGCAAAAGATTTAACCAGTTAGCTGTTGTCTTACTCTTGCCATTGGCAGCAACAGCAGCTTATTTTGTGTGGTTATTGATGGCAGAAAAGTCTGCTTCCAGAAAGCCCTTATATTTGTTGTTCCTCAGGGCGGTGGGTGCAATGGAAAGGCTTTTTCTGACTTCTTCCTTGGGCCCGACTGCCTGACAAGGCCTGCGATGAAAATGGCCCATCCAGAAGTGTTCCCCTTTCAAGGTACTTTGTCTCTAGATCCTGTGCTTTGATTGTTGCACTCCTTGGCTCCAAATTACAGTCTCCCATGGGCTTCCCCTTGTCTTTAATGGGACACATCAGTTAGTTTAATACATGGTGTTGCTGTTACTCCTTCACATTTTACCATTCCTTCTGCCAGCCTGTTCAAGACTCAGCTTTTTGTCTGCTAGGAGCAGAAGTTCCCCAGGAATCCTCCTGTGTCTTCTCCATCTACAGCAAGAGGTCTTGAAGCAAATCTTCAGTGGTTTCATTTGCAGTTTACCTTTGCCATTTAGTCTGACATTTGCAAGAGAGAAAGTCTTGCTTTCCTGAACCACAGCTCTCAAATGCAGCTGTGAAACCTTTCTGTCCTTGCTTTTCCTCTACAGGGGCTTCTGCTTCTTCTGCAGCACATAGAAAAGGCCTTTCCCAAATCTCCCAGGTAACCCAGCAGACAAATTTTTGAGACCCTGGAGTTGCGTGCTGAGACCAAAAGCTCGTAGGATTTGTTGAACTCATCCCCGTTGTAGTCAAAGAACAGAGGTGTCGCACGTGGCAGCTGCGGCCCTCTCACCAACAGCCAACAAAACCCAGTTAAGACTGATTAATCAAAACGAGCATCCTCATACCTGTTAAAAGCAAATTTCTCTTTCTGTGGTTCGGTTCTCTAAGGCAATGGCACCAGAGCTTCAGTCCTGTGTGGCATCTTTTTGAAGCCTCCATCCCACGCTGCCCTGAAATCTCTCACGCACCAGACTTCACAACTGGGCTGGATGGTGGCTTGTTTGGGCTGGGGGTTTTGGCCGATGATTTTGATGAATGTTCATGTGATCATTCGGGTAAATTTGCGTCCTGTTAATTTTGCGAAATTCTGAGAGCATAATTGTTCAGAGCCTTTGCCTGTGACAAAGCTACAAAGAAACCCCAGGCCCGAAATCCGAGGAGTGCAGTAAGGATGTACATCTTTCAGAGTGCTGAGTTACACTTTAGCGCTGTTCTCTCTCATGGACTCAACTGCTCTCATTTGTTCCTCTGTGTTTGTGTCAAGGGATGTTCAGCCTGTGATTTCTGTGGCAGCTCTTTTCCCTGTTGCAGGACATTTCTGGAATGTCTCTGATAGTCCTTGTGTAGCTTTGGACAGGCCTTTTCCAGTTCTTTACCCGTGGGTGCCACAGTGAGTGGTTTTCCATCCGATGTGGCTGTAAAGACACACAGGAAGAAGATCAGGTGATCTGTGAGCCACAGTGGAACACTTGGGCAGTTCTGGCAAGGGAGCTCTGAGGCTGTGGTCCTGTCCATGCAGCATCATCTGTGCATGACTGTTCTCTCCTCCTGAAAGAGACCCGACCTCTGGCTGGCAGAAACCTGCTTGCCTGCAGCGCTGCCTCTTGAGGTGTGCTGGTTGCTGCCCAGGCTCAAGATTTGGAGGTCAGATACAGCACGGAAAAATAAAAGAGAGCAGAAAGATAAAAGCCTTCAAAAGATAAATAGGTTAAGTTTGCTTCTGAAAGCATTTTTAACTCTAGCATCACTTAAAGAACATGGCTAGCAAATGAGTCCTGACTTTAATTGAAAGGTCCTCCTAATGGTGTTATAGTAAAGCTATACAGTGAGAAATTACTTTAAACTCTTTTTTATTGACTGAAGCTCAAGTAATTTCAGGTATTACACCTGCCCCACGGCCAATTCTTGTGGTTTTAGAACTATGTTCTCCTCCCTTCCAGAAGGGCTTTCTTAGCTTTGTTGTGGTGCGGAGTGCCCACGCAAACAGGGGTAACGGAGCACACACAAGGAAAGCAGCGCCTCGCTGGCTGCCATCAGCCTGCAGAAACCAGTCCAGGCCAAATGCTGGCCTCTCTGAGCACCAGTAGTATCAGGGGTTCTTTGCATCAAGGGCTTTGAAAAAGTCTGGAGACTTGTTTTTTTGCTCCACCCCTATGAATACAATGCAAGCAGGAGCATCCTGGTAGTTTTTAGGAACTTGAAAAACATTAAGCTATGATTTGGGCACATGGGCCCAAATCTGCAAGCCTTCGAGGCAAATGGACAGGATCTGTAGGTTCGGCCTCTCAGGACCAGACCCACAATTTGAATTTTCTGACTTCTGTCACTGTGTGTCTCACAGCGGTGCCATGCGCACAAGTGAACTGCGTTCACAGTTCCCTGCTGGTCCCTGTTTCTAGAACAGGTCTTCAGCATGAGGAGCTCTGGCATCGAAGGATAGGCTATGCATCGTTAGCTTTTTACCCACCCAGCTGAAGTGAGATCAGGTGGTCACTATGCAGCACACTTACACTGTGCAATGTGCAGATTTGTGGGTTTCATATCGTGAAACCCTCATGTAAGTTAGGTCCTGAGTATGCAGCGTTGCTGTTTCTAGATAAGCTCTTTATTTGAGTGCCTGATAGCTTTAATCTGTGGTGAACATGCTGCTGTTTTTCATCAAGTTGCTAGCTGTTGTGATCTTACCTGCTTTGCTGAAAAAATTAGTAAAACCAGTTTGGCACCAGGTCCTATGCCCTTTCAAAAGGGAGAACCACATCCTATCTTTTCCTTTTGCGCAGGGCACAAATTGGTAACTAGGAAGCAGCAGCCAAAGAGAGAGAGGCAAGGTGGGAATAAGGAGAAAATCTGTTTTCCAAATCTGTTTCTGTTGAGGAACTTGTTCCTGTTTTGAGCACCAAGTGAAGTTTTGTATCTGGGCCGTGAACCGATGAGAACAACGTTTTACACCGGAAACGCCGATACGTTCTTAACTGGGCCCTGGCACAAGGGCACCTCTTTAATATCTCCTTTAAATGATGGGTAATGGTGACTGTATAACTAAACAGTCCTCATTATTGCATCCTTTTTCACCCGTGGGATAGATTTGGCAGTCCATAAAAAGCTCAGGGCATCCTCTATAAAGGCAAACACACCACATGTTAGCAGATTCATTGCAGCTTATTGATGCCTGAAATCCCCCTTGTGACAGGAATCTATTTGCGCTGGCAAATGTCAGTCTTGACAGACCCACTGCACTTCCTTAGAAGTACTTTTTTAATGGCAGTCACAGGCTGTCCTTGCACTGTGGGTTGGTGCAGGGAGGCGAGGAAGCGTGGGCCGTGCCCCTAAGATCCAGCAGGCGCAGGTACTTCAGCTGCAGTGCCAGAAGCTGGGTTTGAGCTGTCAGGAAATAGTCTGGCACGTCTGGTACCCTGAGGAGGGAGTGCCAGTACATGTGTAGAGTAGTACATGTGTAGAGTAGTACATGTGCATTTCTGGTTTTGTTCTGAAGAGACTGTCCCCTTCTTCTGGCTCCAACTTGCCAGATTGTCCTACTTCTTCTGGTCCTAGTCTGTAGCAGTGAGCAGTGTCAGTGGTGCAGCGCTGCTGTGTCTTAGCTACTGCGGTTCAAAAGAGCTCTGTCGTGCAGAGCTTGGTCTTAAAAACTCATCAGGCCAGCAGTAACATCTGGTAGAGGAGAGCGGAGGTTGCTGTTAAAATCTGGCCTCAAAGTGTCTGGAAGACAGCAGCGTGTAGCTTGGTTCCTTATACTTTTTCTTTCCTTTTTTCTTCTTAAAACTTATTCTCTGGAATGGTTTCCAGCAGAGTGTGTCCTATGAGCCAAAAGACAAAGTATGCTTTCAATGAAATTAAATTTTCCCGAGGAAAATATGTGTTTGTAGTTATTTTAAAGGGTAATTTTTGGCCCGAGGAACACTTATTTCAGTGCACTGCTCACACCTGAGAGTCAGGTATCGGTGTCACACAAGGAGCATACTGGACCCAGTACTCACAAATTTTGATGGCACCCCAGGTCACGCAGTTGGGTTTCTTGAGGTGGAATCTGGTGAATCCACAGATGTCTGTGCTGGCCCCTAGTAACTCTTTTTGAGATGATTTTGCAGTTGAAAGATCTGAGAACTCAGAGCTGCTGAAGTTTGAAGGCGATGGTAGGAAAACAGCACCATCTGCTGCAAGTGCTTTGTCTTGGCTTAGAGTTACAGGCCTGAAGTGGCTGCTGGAATTTAGCTTTTACCCAAAACTACAGACTCCTTCTGTGTCTGCCCCAAGTTGTGCAGAATTTCTTCATGAACAAAAGTAGCTTCTTTTGTCTTCCAATACAATGTGCCAGTTTAGAACAGGCAGGATTTTTTAAGTGGCATTCCTAACAAAAATTAAGATCAAAACTTGTCATTCAACGTATAGCAATGATGCCCATATTCTAATCTGAGTATTTCTTTTTCTAGGGAGCCCCGAAGGCCAGGAGATGTACGTTTTTAACTTGACATCGCTCACAGAATCTGAAAATGTCTTGTCAGCTTCGGTGTATTATTATATTGGTGATCTGCTGCACGTGAAGTGGAACTGTTCCCGGTCCCGTGGCTGTTCTCATCACAGGCACAGGAAACCTGAGATTCAGATACGTCTTTCAGTTTGGACCTTTCCTTCAGCTGGGAACCCGACTCGAAGCCTGGGACATTTCCTCATAAATGTCTCCTTGGTGTACCAGGATGTCCTTTCCTGGCAGTGGAAGGATATCACTCAGCTCCTACATGAAGCAAAGCAAAACAACGAACTGCTGATCAGTGTTAAAATGGATCTGCCCAGCCATCATCCCTGGGAAAGAGCATCTTCCTCCTACGAGCCCTACATCCTAATTTACGCCAACGATTCTGCTATCTCAGAGCCAGAGAGCGTTGTCTCGACTTTGCGAGGACACCGTCATCCTCTGGCGAGGGTCCTTCCCAAGCCAGAAGGCCACACGAGGAGCAGCATCAGGAATCGCCGGAGAAAGCGCTCAGCCAACGTCCTATTGCCGTTGCAGAACAACGAGCTTCCAGGAGCCAAGTACCAGTACGGCGAGGACGAGACGTGGGAAGGCAGAAAACCCTACAAGACCTTCCGGCCGCAGCTAGCAGACAGGGCCAGGAGTAAGAAAAAGCAGAGGAAGAATCACCTCCAGAAGACCCAGACTCTGCAGTTCGATGAGCAAACTCTGAAGAAGGCGAGGAGGAAGCAGTGGAACGAGCCAAGGTATTGCGCCCGGCGCTACCTCAAGGTGGATTTTGCAGACATCGGCTGGAGCGAGTGGATTATTTCCCCCAAGTCCTTCGATGCCTATTACTGCTCAGGAGAATGTCAATTCCCCATTCCAAAGGTATGGTCCCTATTGATTCTTTTTCACTGTCTGTTGCCATAAACTGGGCATTTTGTTTCCCACATCAGTAAAAGGCCAGTTCCAGCATGAGTTTGGATCTGGCACCTACGTAGATTTGCCCCACACAACAATGTGCAGCGGTTGGAACACCTAGTGAAGAGATAAGCTTGCAAAGGTAATCTAAAAACCTTGACTTGCTATCAGTTTTTCATCCAGAACCCAAATGGCCATAAAACATTTCCTGAATAGCGCTGATGATGTGTGAACTTGTTACTAGCCTGTTTAACGAACAAAATACCAGCCAGATCTGTAAAACCAAGGAGCCCTGAGCCCCACCACAGGCAGTCAGCACTACACACTCCAGGCACGCCCTGTACCACGAGGGGCACGGCTGCCCCAAGGGCAATAGCAGGCGTGGCTAACACAGAGCTGAGTGAATCACTGCTGATTCACTGGACCAAGGGGATCCAAAAGCAATGGATCCAGGCCCCCTGATTTGCAAAACATCCTTTGCTTTGTATGAGCTGGTTGCATGTGAGTAGCAGGAGAGGCTGGTGTGCTCCTAGCCCTGTGACCTGGATAGAGAAACTCTCCTCCGAATGTCCACTGTCATTCTTAGCAACATGTAGCCCCTGGAGGCTGCTGAAACTTGAGAGTAGGGTTTGTGGCTGGCCTGTGCACAGGTAACACCTGCAGGGCACATCAGTAAAGGCATATCAAAGGGGATGGTGACCAGACAAAGCAAGCTGCAGAAGGCAGGGTCCTCTCCTTGGAGGAGAAGACTTCGACTTGCCTACCTTCAGCTGCAGAGGCAGGCTTTAAAGGTGAGCATCACAGGATCTGCTACTATTGAGACCGTGTTTGCAGAAGGATACCCTGACCCTCAGGCAGTAACAGGCTGCCTGTGGGTACGTCATGGTCCTTTGCTGAGGGTGAGCTCCTGGAGTTAACAACCTGTTGGGTAATAGAGAACAGATGTGCCCCCCCCTCCCACCTTCAGCTTTCCATTTTTTATCCATGCCCTGGTTCTAGTTAGCTGGTTGGACTGCTGTCAAACCCACATGCGTTGGGAGTGTGACCTGGTGTAGAGCTCGTGGGAGACGCTCTCCTGGTCAGGGAGGAGAGCTCGTAGCTGCCCTTGTGTGCCCTGCTTGTAGCCCAGCTGCAGGGACACTGCAGGGCAGCCAGGCTCCTGAGGGCCGTGCACCCTGGCAGGTGTGGCCCGGCTGCAGCCGGGCTCGCTCGCAGGCTTGGCGCTTTGGAGGCAGCTCGGCATTTTTATCTCCTGCTGGGCCTCTCGGCCTCCCCTGCTTCTCCCCTCCCTGAGCCAACTCCTGCCTGCCGTGACCGTGCTGGACGGAGCATCGGTGGCCCACAGGCAGCGGCCTGACTAGCCCCCTGCGCGGGGCCCTGTGGCTGTTGAATACTCCCAGGGGGATTTGGGGTTCCTGAGAAGCACGAGACTATGGCTTGTGCTCCGGTCACGGTTAAACTCCTGCTGGCTGAAGCCAGTTATCCTGCAGGGTGCACCTGAAGGACAAGCACAGCGTGCTCAGCACAGGCTGGCGTCAGTGAGGAGGATCTTCTCTCTTGTATGCTACCTAGTCAAACAGAGACACTTCTTTGAGGACAGAGCGTGTCCAGCCTGTTCCCACCAAAAGCCGAGGCCATGCTCGAAATCCGTTCGGTGCTGCTTAGCCTGGAGTTGGTTTGGTGCAATTCAGCATTTTGGGACTATGGATTCCCTATCCGAAGGAGAAGGTCTGTGAGGGGATGTTACGAGGCATATTTGGAGTCCTCATTTTAGTTTTAGTACTCCTGGCTACAGGAAATAGGATCCCAGTAGGTGTTCTGCCTTTTGGCATGTGATCAGCAGGCTCGGCACAGCCGTTGGGCTCCCAGTTATTTTAGGGAGAATGGTGCCCAGCAGCTGAGTAAGGAAATGTGGCTGGGTGCTACCACAGCTTTCACTCCCCTTTGAAGACAGAACTGATAGAGAAATCTGAGTTGTATGATAATCTAAAACTTGTTTTTAAACTCCTGGCTGCTACTGCTCAGGAATATAGTTCCTGAATTCAGAACGAACCAACAGAAACGTCTTTGATCAGCTTGGATAGAGACTTACAACTTCATGTTCTAATGTGCTCAGCAAACCACATGACAAGGTGGAATTCACAGTTATTCCTGCGCTTTTTGCAGGTCCATATCCAACCGTTAAGACTGACTTTTTTCCCAGTAACAATCTCTCATTGCATCAAAACTGCAAATTGAACATTTGGCCAAAATGATCTTGTTCTCTGTATTTGTCAGCGACATGTTTTGGGGTGCACTCTGAACTGTTTAGTTTCCCACATTCTGTGTATAAGAGCAACTCTAAAAACCAAACCAAAAGTCCCTGGCTAAAAGCTGTATCTTGTGCATTTTTCATGCCCACCTACCTACAGATACTTGGATCAGGAAGCATTTCAGGATTCCGAGTAAAACTCTGTCATTTCTTTGTGTTGTTTTTTTAATTTTTATTAGCACCTTAATGGTTTCTGGTTTTGTGACCAAGCAGTTACCTCACCTGGCAGATTGGCTTTCTGTTCAGAGCAAACCCGTGTCCCTTTTTCTAAATGTAGGAAACTTTGTCATTTGAAGTTTCTTCTCTGGAAGAAAATGTCACTTTAGCATGAGGTACAGCTGTCTCAGAGGCTCAGTTCCTCAGCAGTGCCACTGGCTGCAGGTGTTCCAGCTGAGGGGTCTCAACAGGGCCCTTCGACAGAGCAATTTTCTTGTAGAGTACATGAATCCATGGCAATGTGGGTGCAGTAGCATGTTCTGCCATGTCTTTCTCTTGCAGGCCATGAAGCCATCCAACCACGCCACCATCCAGAGCATCGTGAGGGCGGTCGGAGTCGTCCCCGGCATTCCCGAGCCTTGCTGTGTTCCTGACAAAATGTCCTCTCTCAGTATCTTATTCTTCGACGAGAACAAAAATGTGGTTCTGAAGGTGTACCCCAACATGACAGTGGAGTCCTGTGCGTGCAGATAACGCCTTTTGGCAATTGCCAGGGTGATCACTTGCTGTTTGGGGAAGGAGGGTGGGCAGGACTCTCATCACACCTACTTTGTGTTTGCACTGCCAATGCGTTTCCTTTGGACAGAAAAGGGAAAATGTAGAGAAATCCAATCAATGAGAATGGGAACAGAATGGATTCCAAGTAGTGATGGCAAGGAAAGCGAGTACAAACTTCATTTGTCTGTAAGTCTGACAGAGACACGAGGCTTGGGAATGGGACCTGACTGTACCTGTTGAAAGCGAGAGGTGAAAGAAAAATCTGCAGATTTTTGAGACTCTGACTCTCAAAGGACACAGTGTGATCTATTTCTGTACAACATTTTGGAAGCAGCAGAAGCTGGTAATTCTTATCTCTGTTCTAATGGTGACTAATGGCAGGGGGAGGTTAGAAATTTATAGTCTTCATTTTAAAGCTAAGTTTCTTGCCTTAGGTTTTAGAGTAGTACAGCAAGGCAGGCAAAACAAATCTGACATCCTAAAAGCTGTAGATAACCCTTCATGGCCATGCATGTCCTTGGTCCAAGGTTACCCACCCTGCGTGCTGGCTGCAACCCTGAGTTGCTTTTCACTGACCCCTGCGCTGTAATTGAGCTCGGGGGCCCTGGGCAGAGGAGCTCCAAGCAGGACTGGTGCTGAGTGCATCACTCTGACTTGGGGTGTGGGAACGCAGCAGGCCAAGGCTGTGACAATACCATACTCAGTGCAGTGTCCCAATGACTGGTTCACCCCATGTCCCTCAACATGTTTGGTAATAATCTGTGCGTTGCATACCTGCAAGGATGCTGTAGCCGGGCTGTGGAGGGGCCTCCCCTCCCAGGCAACAAGCAGCAGGACCAGAGCTCATAGCCTCAGGCTGCACCAGGGGAGGTTCAGGCTGGACATTGGGAAGAACTTCTTCATGGAAAGGATGCATTTTTAAATGATTTCTGGTGAAAGGTTTATCTGTGTACAGACTGTCCATTTAAAGAAATAAAAATGACCCCCAAGAAAGAGTTATTTTGTATATGGAAAGGAACTTTTACACATGCTTCTAATTTATTTTACGTCTGTGGCCGTCCTAGTGTATCCTGCATTATGTCAGCAATCTTTAAACCACGCAGCTTTTTCTGTCATTGCCAAGATGAACTGCCAGGCCAGGCCTGTAGTGGCGCGCCCGTTTCACTGCTGATGGATGAGATTGTCTCATCCGTGTTGTTTCCCGTCAGTGATACGGGCGTTCTGCTAGGAACTCTGCAGAGATGTTAAATAAAATGACTTTAAAATGAAAAGCCGAGTTTTGCCGTGTGGCACGCAGATGTTTGCAGGAACAATAAAGTTTTCTCCCGCTGTTCATATTCCCGCCCTTTGTCCCGCAGCCCTGAAGGGCGAGACGCACGACCCGGTGCGCATGCGCAGTGCTGTGGCACGCACCGCGCGGTCACGCGCTGCTTGGGGACGGAACATAGCCGCGCAGGGCCGCGCATGCGCGCCGGTCTCGCGCGCGCGGCGCCGCCGCTGTGAGGGAGCGCCCGGCCGTGCGGGGCTGAGGGCAGGGGCTCGGGAGCTCCGGGCACGGCAACAGCGGCTGCGGCAGCGGCGGGCGAGGGCTGCGCTGGCAGCGGGGCGGGAGATGCTGGGGCTGCAGCGAGGCTGAAGGTGAGCGGAGAGCGGCGGGTCCCGGGAAAAACCCCGAGGAGGCGGCCCCGGAGCAGAGCCGGCGCCGAGGCTGGCGCCATTGCCAGGCTGCAGCAGGGCCAGGGTCGGGGCTGTGCCCAGCCTCTGCGTTGTGGCCGGCTGTTCCTCGGGAACAAAACGGTTGTGCTTGTGGTTTCTGGCTCTGTGGCCTGTCCTGTTGTGGTGTGGTCTGGGGCTGCACTGGCAGTGCTGCTGGACAGGGCCCTGGCTGTGGGGGAATCAGGACAGGAACTGGGGCTGGGATTCAGCTGTGCCCCACAGTTGTGGGAGCCACGCCTGTGAAGGGAGCTGAGAGAAGGTGCTGCACCAGAGCTGCCCGAGGGTGGCTTCTCCCCTCACCATCAGCAACCACCCAGCGCGTGCTGCTGCTGGTTTGGCTTCTGGTCACACTGACCAGGCTGGGGATGATCCTGTCCTGCTGCCCCTGCCAGAGGACTTCTGGTTGTCCTGGGCCCTTGGTGGCCTGTTTTGTTTGATATTCAGTGTTGGGCTTGGCTCAGCTGTGTTTGATGAGCGTGCCCTGTGGCACGTTCAGGCTGGCATGGGGTTTGTGCCGTGCCTGGCTCAGTGATGTTTATCGGGATGTGCGGCACAGCCCGTGGCTCCCCAGTCCTGCTCCAAGGCAGGGCGAGGGTGGCCAGCGAAGGTGCTGGACTGGGCCAGGCCCTGGGTGGGCACAGCCTGCCCTAGGCCCCAGTATTGTTCGGTGGCTGGTTCCCAAAATGGCCCTCACTGGGCAGAGGGGTTGCAGCAATCTGTGCCTCTTCCTCTGCTTTTCTGGCTGGAAACGTGCATTTTTTGGGCTGAGTCCTGAGCCTTTCCATTATCATTTCTCCTTCCCCGCCCCTTCCTCCGTGCACGGCACTGGGCAGTCTGTGCCCAAAACGAGGGGCAGCAGGGAGGGAAGGGGTTACTCGTGCCTGGGAGGGAGATAGGCATCTCCTGTAGGTTATGTGGGGCTGTGCTGTGCACCCTGGGGATGCTGACTGACCCCCTTTGTGCAGAGACAGAGGAGATGGCTGCTGCACCACATCCCCAGGAGAGCCCCTGCCTCCCTTCTGCTCTCAGGGATGGGACTGGGAGACGCCTCCATGCAGAGAGTGGCACTTGGCATGGCTTCAGTCCCCAGTGCAAGAAGCTGGGCTCCCCGCTGCTCAGAGCTCCTGGTTAGGGGCATCCACACCTGCGCCTGGTTCGGAATCCAGGATGTACTAATTCTGTATCCAGCCACAAGATGTTCTTGCTGGAGCTGCAGGTAAGCTCAGCTCTCCCTTAGGGACACCTGTGCCTGTTACAGCTCAAGCCAATGGAGCCCTCTGCATGAGAGCTGTTCCTGGTTCTCCACAGCTCCTGCTCCTGGACCCCTTGCTCACTTACTGGTCAGGGTATCTGAGGGCCCAGGTGATTTCAGTTCCTTTTGTTTGTTTCACTTGCAGGTGTTTCCCAGTCCAGCTTGCTGAACCTCCAGCTCTGACTGTGGCACGTTCTTCATTCCAGCTCTGGCTCTGAGATGCTCCACTTGATGGTTGCTCCAGTTCCTTTCAGCTCTGGCTAAATAACTTGTGTCTCTTATGTAATCTGTGTCTGTATTCTGTGGTTTGTGTCCCCCGCCCACCAGGGAAGATGCCACGCCCTGCTGGGGGAGAAGACCATGCCCACCGTGGAAGGAGGCCACGCCCCTTGGGGAGAAGCTCTGCCCACTCTGGAAGGAGGCCATGCCCTCTGGGGGAAGAAGCCCCGCCCACTGTGGGAAGGAGGCTGCACCCCCTAGGGAAATAAGCCCCACCCACCAGGAAAAAGAGGCCACACCCACCCCCCTGCTCCCCAGTGAGAAGCACTGCCCACCATGGAAGGAGGTCACGCCCCCTAGAGAAATAAGCCCTGCCCACTGGGAAAAAGAGGCCATGGCCCCTAGGGAAAAAGCCCCACCCACGATGGAAGGAGGGCCACGCCCCCTGGGCAAAGTCCCACCCACTGGGGGAAGGAGGCCATGCCCCCCCAAGGAATAAGCCCCACCCACTGGGGGAAGGAGGCCATGCCTCCAGGGAATAAGCCTTGCCCATGAGGAAAGAGGCCACACCCCTCTGAGGAGAAGCCATGCCCACAGTAGAGGAACCCACGCCCCCTAGGGAATAAGCCCCGCCCACCAGGAAAAGAGGTCACACCCCCTAGAAAAAAGCCCTGCCCACTGGGAAAAGAGGCCACACCCCCAGTGAGAATCCCTGCCCACCATGGAGAATGGTCACATCCCCTAGGGCAATAAGCCCTGCCCACTGGAAAAGAGGCCACACCCCTAGGGTGTGCTGTAAGCCTTGTAAACCCCGCCCGCTATGGAAGGAGGCAACGCTCCCTGGGGAAGAAGCCCCGCCCACCAGGAAAGAGGCCATGCTCCCTGGGGAGAAGTTCCGCCTACTGGGGGAAGGAGGCCATGCCTGCTGTGGAAGAATGCCCTGCCCACTGGGAAAGAGGCCATGCCCCGTAGGGAAAAAGCCCCCCTTGCCATGGAAGGAGCCCATACCCTCTGGGGAGAAGTCCCGCCCACTGGGGAAAGGAGGCCATGCCCCCTGGGGAAGAAAGCCCCGCCGACTGGGGAACGAGGTTACACCACCTAGGAAAAATCCCCACCCACCAGGAAAGGAGGCCATGCCCCCTGGTGAGAAGCCCTGCCCACTGTGGAAGAAGGCTACACCTTCTGGGGAGAAACCACGCCCACAGTGGAAAAGAAGCGACGCCCACTTGGGAAATAAGCTTGGCCCACCAGGAAGGAGGCCATGCCCCCTGGTGAGAAGCTCCGCCCACTTGGAAAAAGGCCACGCCCCTGGAAAATAAGCCCAGGGAATTTCAGCCCCAAATCCTTGAAGCTTTAAGACCCAAAGCCGGAATATCTGCCCCAAAACCCCAGGAATTCTGTCCCAGAAACCTGGAAATTTTATCCTCAAAATCCTGGAATATGCAGCCCTGAACCCTGGAAATTCCAGTCCCAAAATCTGAGAATTGCAGCCCAAAAATCCTGGGAATATTGTGACTCAAAGCCCAGGAATTCTGGCCCCAAAAAACCTGGGTATTCCAAGCTTAGAACTCTCAGAATTTCAGCCTGAAAATCCTTGGAATTTCAGCCTCAAAATCTTGAGAATTACAGCCCCAAAATCCTTGGAATTTTATGACCCAAACCCTTGGAATTCTGGCCCCAAAACCCCAGGAATTCTTTCCCAAAAACCCGGAAATTTTGTCCTCAAAATCCTGGAATACCCTGCCCTGAACCCTGGGAATTCCAGCCCCAGAAACCTGGGAATTTCAGCCCCAAAATCTGGGAATTTTATGTCCCAAAACTCTGGAACTTCCAAGCTTTGAAGTCTTAGAATTCCAACCCAAAATTTCTGGGAATTTCAGCCTTAAAATCCTGGGAAATTTATGACTCAAACCCTTGGAATTCTGGCCCCAAAAACCTGGGAATTCCAAGGTCAGAAGTCTCATAATTTCAGCCTGAAAACACTGGGAATTTCAGTCCAAAACACTGGGAATTCCAGCCCCAAAATCCTTGGGACTTTAAGACAAAAAGCCTGGGAATTCTGTCCCAAA
>JANRGV010000077.1:5535945-5546294 GCA_024734035.1 Alethe castanea | reverse complement strand
TGCCAACCAATCTGAAAACCTGATTATTCCATCTCTGGCCCTACAGGTGCTAGTGGGCACTGCATTATTTTTAATTTAATGTATATCTATGAGAACACACAGCATTTTTTGATATTTATAATCGTGAATTGTGAAGGGTTAGAGTTATAATAATTTTCATTGTCATTGATAGCTTTAGATTTACCTATTAGTGCTACAAATGTCATTAACAGAGGTAGCCTTAGCAATGTGCTTTTACTATTTCTGCGGCTGTAGCACCAGAATTTAGGTGGAACAATTTCCAGCTAGTGTCTCTGCATCTAGAATATCATATTTTGTGTGATATTGTGTTTTATGTCTTTATTAATGCAGTACTAGTGTCATTATTACCTCAGAAGATTTCTACATATATAATACCTAAAAATGAAGAAAGAATTTATTTACTGATCCACGCTAAAATAAGAGAAATATTTGCCCTGTCAAAACATATTCTTCTTTAAAGACAGAAAGACATTCTTTATGTTGAATCATATAAATATCAGATCAAGTTTACTGTCAGTGCTCTGTTTCTGGTAACTCCAAAATTTGCAGACAGTTTGAACTATAACATTTTGTCACTAAAACTTGGTTGGTCTGCTGGGCTCCTAGAAAAACCACCTCAGCACGAGGTGGCAGCTAAGTTCTGTGCTTAGAGAAAAGATCTCACTGATCCCAACCCTGCTTGTCAGGTAACATTTCCCAAAAGGAATTGTGCATGGATCCACCCCATCTTTGTCAGACCCACCCATTTTTCTACGTCAGATACAATGATAGGCACACAACAATATCTCTCTGCTCTGCTGATGACTTCTTCACAAGAGGAAATATGACACATCAGTTGGCAAGGAGCCAAGGATTTCTGTTTAAGGTGCAACAAGACATGAAATTATGTAGTTTTTAAACACCAGGTAAACAATTCTAGGACTGAAACTTTTAAAAACATCTAAATAAACTTCCTGAAATTCACCACAGTAAAAATAAAACATCATTCTTAAGCTTGGTTATAAGAGATGTTGCCCTAAGCAGCTTACAGCACTATCAAACAAAATCAGGTTATGGCAAGACGCCTTGGTTTCATCACGTATTTACCTGCATCTTACAGTTGCAATTTATATCAGAACCAATGCCATATTTCCAAAGGCTACAAAGTTTTACATCAAAGGCATGATTCTTGGCAGAGACAACAATCCATTTAGAGGAATCATGTTACAAATGCAGAAATACCAGTTAACTAACTAGTTAACTGCTCAGAGAAAGTAGGTTAAAGACAGTAAAAGGGGCCAAAACCTTGACAAACACCTTACTCTTCCAAGGCAAATCACACAATTTTTTGCCACTCAGATAGTTCTTGAGAGGTTTTCTTTAGTTCATTTCGCTTTGAGCCCTTGGGAAATTTATTGATTGATTTTAATGTGAGATTCATGTGGGACATGTTCACACAGAGTATTTGAGATTGGAAGAGTCCTCTTGAGGTCATCCAGCTCAGGCAGGATCAGCCAGAGTCAGTTACCCAGAATCACATCCAGACAGCTCTCCAACATCTCCAAGGATGGAGAATCCTCCACCTTTCTGGGTGACATGTCAGTCTGACAGGAAAGTGTTTGCTGACATTCAGAGGGAACCTCCTGTGTTTTAGTGTGTGCATATCACCTTTGGTTCTGGACCCATCCTCTTCTCACCCTCACTTCATGTGTTTATATACACTGATGAGAGTTCCCTGAGCCTTCTCTTCTCCAAGATGAATAGCCTTAACTCTCTCAGCCTCCCCTTATGGGAGAAGAGTAATACAGAAACCAATAGCAATTAACTATAATCATGATTCTGTATTCACATAAAACAAGGCCTGAGAGTTACATTCAAGTTTATGAACTCACTCAATACATATGTGTCTAAAATTAAATGGTCCAGCTCGTTGTAGACACATACTTGCTCCAGAAAAATCTATGATGTGTAAAAGGAAAGAAAACTTATCCACATGATAGAATAGATCAATTTAAAAATTGTGTCATCACTTTTATAACTATCTTCTTGCCTTGGGAATCTTTAGTCTTTGAGTCTAACCCAGGTGAATGAGGTTCACAGATGTCTGAAGCTGAATCATCTCTTCCTGAACAGAAGCAAATGCCATGAGGAGAAATGATGACTGAGCAAGCAAAGATAAGGACTTGAGATGTGTGTGTTTCTCATGCCCACACGCCAACAGGTACAAAGTTACATGTAAATGAGTTCAGGAACCTGTTGGGTTGGATGGGAGGATGCCCATATATTTGGAGATGTCAGCAGACACCTGCAGAGGCAGGGTACATGACCTAGCAGAGAAAGCCACTGAGGGTGGCTAAGAGATATCAGGTCCAAACCCATCATTTCTGGTGCAAAGTGGGTTTAATTACCATTAGTGCCGTCCCACTCTGATGGGGGTCTGCATTGCTTTTGGATGTTTAATCATGTTTAATCATGTTTTCTTGGGTGTTATTGACCAGGCTCCACTGCGAAATATGTTCCCAGCAACTACAGATGTTTTGTAACTAAGTCCAGTGGATATCGAGTCAGGTATGATCAGGAGCTCAACTAACTTTTCTATCAGAGAGATGAAAGCTGAATTCTATCTCTAAACCAGTGACCAAAGCCCATTATTTGGAATACTTGAAAAGAGACTATGGACAGAATGGTAATACTAACAGTGCTCAGTAATTCATCTTATGGTTTATCATGCCTATGCCCCTGTAGCAGTATTACACAAATATGTCAGTACAGTGAAAAATTATGAAGTATCCAGCAACTAAAGGTGCCGTTGATCAGTTTCCATTGATAAAGGTATCAATTCTAGTTTGTCAGATATTTATTGGAGTTTAATAAAATTATCCATGCCAACTGATAAAACAGTTCATGACATATTATCACAGAACTCACAGTAAAAAACAACAGGCATGTAATTCTCTTCCTACTCTCTGCAAGCAGCTGGGAACAAAATCAGGTTGTTTTCTCTTCTCTCCCTTTTTATATCTTCTCCTTTCTTTCATCTTTTGCCTTTGTCCTTTTTTCCTGGGTATTTTCAGCAGCAGCTTTGGAAAATCGAAGTTGAAAAAGTGAGCCATAGACATTGTTTTGAAGGCAATGAGATTTGTGGTTTTTCTTATTTCCTCTGATAATGAGATCCAAACCACTTGCCTTGGTGCCAAGGAAGTCCTACCTTCAGCTTCCACAAGCATCGCCCTTGAGGCTGAGAAGCTCATAATTTCTGAAAGAACATGGTTGCTAAAGCCTATCAGCAAGGGAGAGGTCCTCTCAGGGAAATTCTGAGTCAAATTCACCACTGGTCATGAAGATTAATCATAGGACCTTGAGTTTGATCCAATATACTCATGATTTCATAATAAATTTATTAAATACAATAGTTCATTTTTTTTTTACTTTCAGCTATAATGTGAAAATAGGCTTATAGAACTGAGAGAGAAGAAGAAGAAGAAACCTAGTGACTGCCACTGAGTGTGTTTAACTCTCATTGGAGCTTTGTAATTTAGTATCTGCTTTCTTTTCAATCTAGGCACCACTTTTTCAAAGTTTTTAGTTAATTTGTCATTTTTCTACCATCTAAGAGGAAAAAGCTAAATATTCATAGTTTTTATTTTTTCTTTATATTTTTCCTCTGTTTCACATCCAAATGAACTGACAGGCAAGTCTTTCCATAGGAACTGGATTTATGTAGTACTCCATTCCAGCTGCTTGTCCTGCTCCTCTGCTGAAATTACAAGAAGAAGGTGTAAGCTAAACTCTTGGCAGCTGTGTCTTGCAGCTCAGTATATCAGCTTACACTGAAGGTGCAGGTGGTTTAGACTTACACACCAGACTCCAGGAGCTGCCAGCTGAAGCACTGGACACAGATTCACTCCTGCTGCCAACCCACTGAATCAGACATTAGGAGGCACAATGAACTCACTGCATATAAACCCAGGACTCTACACATTAAAAGTGTGAGAGTGGGTGAATGTTTAAAGAAGGTCAGAGATAGCTGATGATTTCTACATGGATTGTCTTCTTTCCCTGTAAAACAGGGCATTTTGTGGACGAGCTACATGCAACTCCCTAGCCTTCAACAAATGTTAACATTTTCATCACTTAAATATTGCTAACAACCATCTTAAAATACTGATAACTTGAGTATTAGAAGCATTCTTGTCTCACATGACCATCTAAAGTCCAGATTCTGAGCTCTCAGTTGCTTCTGCCAAGCAGGCCAGGTCTGACATTTATGCCTGTGCACTTTGGTGAACATCTGTAGCTTCAACGTCCTGTTTCATTTTATCTGCTCCAATAAATGTGCATGATGTTTAGATGGTATTTTATAGTACTGATGGATGGTCTTAGCTCTATTTGTGGCAACTCTCACAAGACTGGTAGCTAAAGTGACTCATTGTTCAACCTCTGCTACAATTTTTCAACATCTGCCTGACTGGAATGGAAATTAAAAACTGTTGTTTCAGAACTTTCTTGTAAAAGAAAATAAACAGTTTCTCTGGGGAAAATATATTTCCAATTTATGCTTTCCATATTTATTTTATAGTTCTACCTTACTTTTTTCCTGTTCTTTGGGCCCACCACGGAACTGCTGAACTTCTTTTCCATATGCTCTACTTCTACCTGAACTCCTAACACAACATTTCAAAATAATGGATGAAAATATTTTTAAATTCCTTCTATGTTTCCCTTTGAAAGCACGTTGCGTTCACTGACAGCTGTAGGCTGCCCAACTGCAAGGTGGCAACAAGAAACCATGAGTGAGATGGGAGAGACAAGAGTGTGTGGTATCATTGAATTTCCATATTTCCTGCCTGGCAAGAAGCAGGAAGCTCTCCAGGACTGTGCTGAAGCAGGAAACCTGTCATATACAATGGGTTTTGCTGACTTGCTTGCTGGTACCAGTTTCTTCATGATTTCTTTAATTGGGTCTTTTCCTATTCCTTTCTGTGGTGCTGTTGGCATTGCTGTTTCTTGCCCATTTGTCAGCTTTGATGTTTTTAAGTTGTGCAAAGTTGGTGTGTCAGCAACGCCAAAAACACAGTAATAATAAATTCCATCTGATTATAATTCAACAAGAGCTTGTACCAGCTTGACTATCCTTTACCTTAAGGCTAGCTAACAGTACCATAAGGCCTAATTCAGAAATAACATGTAGAGGAGCTTTAGTTCAAAGGCTTTGAGGCTGGGCTGATTAATCTCCCTGGAATGTCAGGGTAGCCTCCTGCTCCACAGCCCAAGCTCAAGCAGAACAGGTGACCATATTCTCACTCCACCCTTTCAAAAACATTACAGGGATCTGAGAGAGGGAGGCAAAGGAGACAGATGGGAGCATGTGAATGAGGAAAGATGTGTGGTGGTAGGCTGGAAGGACAGCAGAGCCCCATGAAGGTACAACATTTTAACTTCACCAGCCTGATAAGATCTAACATGAATGCACTTAGTGCTATATTACTCTTCTTCTAAGACTTGTCTGCTGTGGAACACCACCATTTAGGGCTGGCAGACTCTAGTGACAGCTAAAGCCAAAGAAGAGCCTAAGGAAGTTGCTCTGCTGAATACCCCAAAACCAGGAATTTAGAAGCTAGATGAATTCTTGAACTGAGCTGTGGATTATTTTGCCTTCCCATTAAAGCACTCCAGGGGTTCATTTATATGGATAACATCTGAGTTCACTCAACCTTTTTTTATTTGGTTGTTACTGCTGTTGTTTCACAAAAGAGATCACTTTCTTATAACCTTTCCTGCTTCCTAAGGTCAGTCAAAAAATTGCTTACACATAACCCCCAAACTTGAGTTTGAAGTATCTGTCCTCCAGTTACCCTGTTGTGGATTGACAGCCATGCTGCTTATGTCCAGTACACCCCATAGAAACATCTAATGGTTTTGACAGATCATTCAAAGTAAAGACTCCCTGCCAAATCCATGCAGATCAATATAACAATGAAGGAAATATTGATGGAGAATGGACGGATTAGTATAATATTTTAAGAGATTGAAAATGAAATTTAATTTACAGAAAAGAAAAAAAAAAGCATTTGAATAGATTTTAGACTTCCACATTGTTGCAGAGAAATATTGATAGTGGTAGAAACCTGGCAAGACGAAAGAACCATTAGAATCCTCAGACAAATCCTTTATGCAATACACCTGCATCCAGTCCAAAGATAATACCAAGTGTTTATTCAGGATTAGCAAGAGAAACAAGAAGAATGTCAGAACAGAAGTTCTGATGCTGGGTACTTCATCCAGAGGTTGAGGAAAGCCAGGACAGGGGACAGAGTGGGACTAAGAGGGCACCCACTGAAGTTAAATGATTCAACCAAGATTACACAGAAGAAGAGGAGAAGGGAGGGAAAAGGATGAAATATATAAGTTGTTTTTATTAGTGGCACAACTGTGCAGCTCATAGTGATCTGTCAATTCCCTCCTTCCTGTGCCAGCAAACCACAGAGAAATGGGCCCTTTTCCAGCATAGAAAGCCCAAGAAATAGCATTAGGTAAGAGAACAAAATGGATGGAGTTGAATAAGGTGACCTCCAGAGGTCCCATCCAACTCTAATTATTCTTTGATTCTGTGAAATGGAGTGAATAGTCACAATAAATGCACTGAGTAACCAGCATAGTTGCTGAATCCTACTGCCTTCCTCAAAACCTTTCAAAAGATGTTGCTCTTGAAATGTAAGCTCTGGTACATCCTGGTTATCCAAAACCACAAAGAGGCAGTGTCAGAATCATCCATCTACCCTCCTCAAATCATATGATCTTACAAATAGGATATGTTGGAGTGTCTGAACCTGTGGCACAAAAAATTACCACACAAAAAAATGACTAGTAAAATCTGCCCCACCAATCCCAAAATAGGGGCTGTAGAGGAGTCAGCTATTAAATTGAACTTTGCAATCAAAGTACACAGGAGAAATGTTTGGAAGGAAATTTAATTTTGAAAGTTGCTGTCTTGTAGCAATAATAAAAATGACAGCACTTCTGAGACTTACTTCCTGCAGACTGTCTTATTTGTAATTATGGTAGCAATACATTTCTAGAACCACAATGAAGCATTAGCTAGGGATTATTTTCCCCTTAATTTTGTCAAAGCCGAGAAGTAGGGATTTACAACCCTTTTTTCTGTTTCTACACTTGCATCTTCATTCAGAAATCAAAATTGGACCCCTCTGCCCTATGCAATTATATTTCTTTAACTCAAGATGAGTGTTTGTACTTTCCTCTCTCTCTCTCTCTCTCTTTCTCTCTCTCTCTTTCTCTCTCTGACTGTGGAATTGACAAAACCACAGCATACTGATTTGCAGAATAAAGACTACCTTTGCAGTCACCGAAGGAAAAAATATGGAGATTTAAATACAAGACTATGCTTCACTATTTGCTTAATAATTCTGGATAATCAACAATCTTGTAATTTCAACATCTGGAAAGAAATTGTCACCTTAATAATGGGGTAATCACATTGAAACTACTGATGAGTCTAGCACAGTTTGCACTATGATGCAAATAATTGCGATTATAAAGTTTCCATTTAACATCTTCTTAGAGAAAATAAATAAGTATGTGAAGCAGCTAACTTCTTTGTAAGGAAAATGTCACCCCGGGTTCCAATATCTGCTGACTCCAGTATTTATTTTTATTCATAAACCAATAATGTTATCCCTCTTGTATTTCTCTTTTGAGAATGCAACACTGATAAAAGAAATCTAGTTAGAATTAAGAGTGTGTGGGTGGGGAGTGTTCATCACAATGAGTAATTGTAAATAAAGCCATATTGTGTCTACAGCAATTGTCCTAGCTCAGCTATATTAGTCTTACTCAGCAGAAATGTAATTTACACGGGCTTTTAGAACAGTCTTTTTACACTAGGTTAATTCTGAGTTTTCTGCAGTTACAGAGAAGCTAAACTACATACCAGACAAAAAAAGTCAACACTCTGACCTGGCAAGCTGTGGAAGTTCTCCCATGATCATGTTTAAACCAGAGTGCACTAAAAGCAAATAAGGAACAAAACAGAAATAGCACACCACCTAAATTCTGGCTTTGAGCCACGTGTGGCTCATTAATTTCCTCATAGAAAAAGGTGCCTCATCATTACTATAGAAGCAGAAAAATAATACTCATTAATTTCTACAACACTCTTCCCTTTTTTTGCCTCTAGAAAGTAGGAGGCAGACATCCTACATCCCCATGAGAAGCCACCAGATGGTTTATAACAGATCGTAGAGATCAATGATTTTTTCTGTGCATTGCTCTAGGATTTAATCAGATAGTGAATAGGGAATGTTGATACAGGAAAGAACTATTCGGATTGAGTAATGGCAACAGATTAACAAGACATTTCATTAATCTGCTTAACATTACTGAGGGACTGTTAGATATTGTTATTGCTATTCTAGAGGGACACAAGTAGCAGGAGACAGGAAGGATTTGCCCAGGGCACCCAGCAGGTCAGTGGTGAAATTGTAATCAGGACTTGGAAACTCCTGTATCCTTGCTGCCAAGACCAAACAGCCTAATGAACAGCACTCTTCACTGGTTTGCTATTACAAGGTTGCTCCTTGCTCCAGATCCCTTGTTTTCAGGCTTTTTCTCTGCCACAGTAGAGCGAAAAAAAAACAAACTAGTCTTATCATTGAGCATTTAAAATGCAGTGGACAAGCTGATTGAAAGAAGTGCTTTCAATAAGAACTTCACATATTATACAGTGCCAAAAGCACTAATTTTCTCAGGGATGATCAGGTAACCTTGCTAAGGCAAAATATCTGGCTTTCAGACTGGTTATTAATCCACTTGGGAATTGGAAATTGGACTATTTTTTCTAAACCAGGAGGATTCCTCTTCTTGTTCCTTAAGTACCTCCACAATATTTTCTTTCCAAAACAATATATAAATCATAAATTATATAATACATAAATTATACAATATAAATTATACAATACATAAATACATAAATTATTGACTGTTACTTTAAAACGATCATCATGAAAATCATTCTGGTAAATTTCTGACACTGTTGATGAGAGAAATATCTGGTTAAATTCAGCTTGTTTCAAGTTTGTTGCTCTGGGACTTAGTGTGTTCTGGATGGAATTAGCTTTGTATGAATCAGATATTTTTTAATTATTTGTGTTTATTGGGAATTTTTTCTTTGCCATCAGACACACATCCTTCCAGAAGTACTTTCAGGAGTGCAAAGATTTAGACATCATTACTTACTCTTCACATTAGATTTAAATAAGGACAATATGAATCTGAAAGCGCCTATTTCCTGACTGTTTTAAAACCCTTTCTTCCTCTCTATGAAACATGAAGAAAATCAATATTTCATAGCAAGTCTAAATAAAATACAAAAAAGCTACAAGCTATGTGAAGTATGACTACATTTAGGCTAGAGTTTTGACATTATTTGAATAAAGAAATCTGGAGCATTTTGTCTTGATTATAAAACCCTGAGGAATGCCCTGGGTGTTTCACCACATGCTAGGAGAGATGATGGTAGAAAACTGGCAGAAGTTATCTCTTCCCACCCAGTTTAACTGATTCAGACAAGGCAATTTTGTTGGAAGAGTCTGCTGGCAATCAATATGTCTCAGCTTGCTCCTATGTGCCTTGCTGAGAAGAGAGAGAGCTGTTGGAAAAGAATCAAGACATGAAACTTTTTCTACTCTAGTTTAAACTTATGAAAGCAAATGATCTCCAAGACACTAATCCTTTCACCTTGGTAAACATGCAATGAATCTAAATAGAAGAAAAACAGAATGACTCCTCCCTACTCGTTATCCTTCTGCAACACTGAGTCTTGCAGGCGGCATGATGGTATCTGCCTTGCCAGTCCACTGCAGCTATCCATAGGGCTCAAATGTGCAAAAAAAGGAAATAAATAAAGAAAAAAGAAAAAAGACAAAAAAATACTTTAAAGAGAACAAAGGAAAAGGAAGAATATGCATTATCAGACTGAAAACCAGCACTTTGCCCTACATGAACGAGTTTCACAAATATGAATCTTTTCTGGCAGCATCTTTGTTACAGCTAGTGACAGGCACCAATTCTTCTGATCTGCCTGTCTTTCTTGGCACTAAATCTGTAAGTAAGTAAAAGAGCATGGCTTTGAATAACAAACAATTTGAGATGTTACTTGTTCGTAAGTAATTACTTAGCAGTTTCCTCATTGACCAAATATTTTTGTACATGATATAAACAAACCTGGTTTACTGAGCCCTGGAGACAATAAACACGATCAGGATTTTTATGTGAGGTATTTGTTTACTTACTTAATAATATTAATGGATTATCAGTAATCTAATCTGGCA
>JANRGV010000077.1:5463534-5473847 GCA_024734035.1 Alethe castanea | reverse complement strand
TAACCACACTGGTTGATTGTTCTCCTCCGGACTGGGTGAAAGACCCAGCAGTGAAACCTACCCAACCATCCCCTATTATAAGCTGCACGTGGCACATTTTGCACGGGCATGGAAGTCTGGCAAAACAAGCGGAGAAGGAGCTGTTGTTTTTGCGACCTGGTTGGCAGCACTTCATAGTGTTGCAATGAGAGACTGCTAGACTCCTCTTAATTTAATTTTGAAACCCATCAATGCAACAAAGCATGTGAGCTGGAACGTGGGTACTTTGCAGAACATCTCCAAACAGTTGTCAAGGAGATGCTTCCTTCCTCAGAGGCAGCCTTGCACACACCATTCAGGTGAGAACTATGTAAGAGCAGTTTCACACTGCCACTCACAAAAAATAAATATCCATATTTTAAGGCTTCAGACAATCAGTTCAACAATGACTATCTTTGCCTTGTGATAAATGTTTAAAATGTATTCTAACACAGTTATTAATTTGAAACTCTAGTAGCATTGTAATTTATCTGCTCATGTTGAAATGCTAATATAAAATAACTTTAGAAGTCTTGTGGAATACAAGAAAATTTGATAAAAGAGATTGTTAAACAGAAACCTACCTATATCAGTTACTCATGTATGAAATACACAACACTGTTATCATCATTATCCTCTCTGGATCATACCTTTATTTTTGAAAAAACATATGTTTTGCTTCTGAACCTCTCTCTGAGAAAGATATTTTGTACCTCACTGATGTGCCTGTGGACTTCTGGCTACACCATTCCTCCCTTCTATTTTTTGATGTTGTTTATAGATAGGACCTCAGATCCCAGCTCCACGAAGCACCAATGGGAATTGCATTAATAACTTCATGCCTATGGGGAAAATTCATGACTTATCTGTGCACCAGTAGCCAGAAGTAAAGAGGTGTTGTTACAAAACCCTCTGCAAGAGGACAGGCTACAGTCCTCTACAGTCTTGAAGATCCTGAAGAAAGGCACTACATTTAAGGCAGACAGCAAGTCCTACTGCTGCTGCTGTTACAGATCCTGGCCTATGTCCCAACACAGGGCTCTGTGCTGTAGGATAACAGTGTAGTCTTCAGTGCCTCACACCTGAACATCTTCTGCAAAATCTCAAAATACTAGACAGAAGTACTCCACATGCATGACCCAGTATTACCAAAATTAGAAGTGTCAGAAAAAAACTACTTAAAAAGAAAGATCATATCTTCAGAATATTTTCACCTACAACTCTTAATTATAATGTATATGAGTTAAGCTGTTCTGGTTTATTTTTGCCTGAACACATTTTGAACACCACTATGACTGAATTGTCAGGGCTCTTCAAGTTGATGAACATATCTCCATTCTATTTATCTTTCAAATAATTAAGATCATTCCATCCCCAAAGGATCAGCAACAGCAATGTTATTCTCCATAACCATCAAAAGGAGCCTGGTTACATTTGTGCATAGAGGTGTGCTATGAGTGAGATTTTGATATACCTTCAAGCTATTCTTAATTCCCTAAAGTAGTGCTGTATCTAGCTGGCTATTACTCTTGATAGTTTAAATATTAAATGTCCATGACGTAAAAAGGAAGGCAGAGAGACTTCCAAGGCAGTAAAAATCTCATTTGACCAATAATGTGGATGGCCCACTGCTTTTCTGAGGGAAAGTGGAAACATTCGAAATGCTGAAAAGATTTTTCTGTAATTTTTCAGAATAAAGCATTTCTGTGTACTTCTGAATACCCTTGTGAAAAAAAAAAAAATCTTATTCTACATGATTTATACTGACTTGCCAAGAATCTTGGAGATAGAAGTATTAACTGCATGTGCCATTTTGAGTCCAGAGTCCTGGCCACCCTGTCTGAAGAGTACACATTACTTGGAAACACAAAAGTTATTGAGAATTCTGTAATGTTTTCCTTTTTCAAAGCCTCCTCTAATCTCAAAGTGTTAGGTAGATAAGAAACAAATTTGCTTTTTTTTAAATTCAAGTATTTAAAAAATATGGAGTTGAGTGTTGAATATTAATTTATGAAACAAGATCCTCAGCCAGCTGCTCAGCATGTGGAAGTATTTTTTCATTGAGGGAGTTTAGTTTTGGTCTAGTGGTTGCAGGCATGCATATATAATCAAGTTTGTATCATGACACATACGGTATCACCGAAGAAAGTGCTGCCTTGGTGATTTAGTCTCAGGAACAGAGAGGCTTAACATGCTGATGACATGGAGGCAGTGAAGTACAACACTGTTATTCCAAATGTCATGCTATGCTATTTTCATTTCTGTTGGCATCTGCTCCATATTACAAAATGCATACTTCCAATACAACAGCTCATTAAACAGGTTTCAGTTTGCTCAGAAATAAAATTAGAATACTGTTACAGAGTTACAAGTCCTCAGATAATTATTAATACTACTCTCTGCTTCTGTGAATCCTTTCATCCACAGAATCCACGTGCTTCACCTTATAAATCTCATTACATTCCAGTGAAGTATCACTACAATGAGTCTCACCCACCAAGTGCAGCAGCCTCTGAGATGTTAAGTTGTAGCTGTTGAACATCAAAACTGATTTAAAGTAAGGAATGATGAATGGTCCATCAGGATTTAAAGAGCTGTGAGCAATTCATTCAAGTGTACTTCCAGCAGAACACTAAAATTTAAACACTTACTTTTAAGAAAATTGCAATGCGATTTTTACAAGAATCACTAGAATAAAAAAGTACAGTCACCAGTAGGAAACATTTAGTCACCATTTGTCTTAAGGCAGGTGTCTCACATACATATTCATCAAGTTGCCAATGGTCCCTAAAAGTATTTTATCCAAGTTTTAACCAATCTTTTTAATGCTTGTGATTGGATGATCAGAAAACATTCAGTACATGCTTTATTTCTCTACAAAATGAACTGGCCTTTTTCAAGCAGCTTAGATGGGAAAGAAAAAAATCAGAGAAAAGAAAATGCTGTCATTTACTTTTCTGTGGTCACTCCTTCACTGTTGCTAATGACCAAAATCAGTACTTCAGTAGAAAGAAACGGCACCGATCTCCACAGAAGGGTGAAGACCTTATAAAATATGCTATAGACAATGTTCAGAAATGCAAGGGTAGTATAACCTCATCTCTTTTATTTTTCTCTTGCTGTCAGGACCTTAATGGCACTTCAATTTTTGAAGCATGTGAATCCAAACCTTATTTTTAAACTTGCTTTCTGAATGACCTTCTTTCCCTTTGAAAAACTCAGGCAAGAGACCAGTGCATCCATGGTTTCTCTCTTCATTCTCCTATATGGATTTCTCCTAACTCCCAAATTATTCAACAGCTTTTAATGTTTTCTTTGAGGATTCTAAGAACACAAACAACGTCAAAATCTATTAGACACTGGTGATTATTTCTGCTTTCTTTTAAGCAGGACAAGTACTTAATCTTTTTCTGATGCTTTCTAACAGAAACCAGTCCTTTAATCTACACACTAGGCTAAGCATGAATCCTCTTTAAAGGTCACCTTCCTTGTCTGTCTAATGTTATCACAAAAAATATTTTTTAAAGTACACATTTATCAAACCCTTTCAACTGCTTTGATTTCATTCAGAACATCTCAAGTGATTCTACTAAACCAGCTATCAAAGCAGGATTTGTAGTAGAGTGGCATGTCTGATCCCACTGCTGTCAAAGTAGAATCAGTGTTTGTGTTGATCGCGTCTAGATTGAAAGGTTAATGGGGAACCTGGCAATAAACAATGTTTATCTAAAGAGAAGTTCAATTAATAGCTGATTCCCTCAGCATCCTTTACTAATGTTCTTTAGTTAACCTTCATTTTTCAGTTTTTGGTGCAAACCAGGATATCCAAAGAGAAAGTCCCAAAAGCGATCTTCGTGTTTTCAAAAAAAAGGGAGGAAATGTAAGCACCAGCAGTACCTGAATTAACTAAGGCCTGTTGAATTACAGGCAGGTGGCCTTTTTTCACTTGCTGAAAGACAAATCCTACCTCCATTTTCAAAACCATATATATGCCATTTAGGTCAACCATTTGACAACCAGAAACAATTTTTAATAGAAGTTTAGTCTACGAGTAAATAAAGTAACTTCACTGTCCCTTAGTATAAGCTTAGTATAAGCAAAGTATGGTATGACAAGATTTACAATCATCCTGCCCTATGCATTCCTCTAAAGCTCACACAGCTCTCTAAATCTAAATTTTGCCCCAAGTCAAATCTTTGATTTTGAATCCCATATTTACAGATTCAAGATGGAAAAATATCCAAATTAGGCCTTTAAACCATGCAAGTCATTGATATGAGAGGACAAAAAATCCCAAAGAGAAGTTTTCTGAAAGACTTTTTCATTCAACTACTCAGTGAAAAGATGACTGCTTATAAAGAAACCACATATTCTAAGTATTGGATGATTTTTTAAAAAATAGGCATTTCTAGAGTAATACTAGTTAAATATTACTATGCTACCCCAGCTGGGATATGACAACAAAAGCACTGACTGATTTACTCTAAAAATGTAAGTTTTCTAAGTAATCTAACCAAACGTAGCCAAACTGCCTATAGTAACATTTGATTGATTCTCAGACTCTTCAGGATGCACATGAGAAGTCCCACTGTTTTCTTTAAATTATCTCCTTTTCCAGCTGGAATGTCTTCAGGTAAGTCAGGCTCAAATTCTGAGAGTGTACTTACATCCTCAGACAGCACCTCCTACCAACAGACTTACAGTCAGCAGCATAAACTGCTGTGCTAATGACACCAACTGGCTCTGATAAAGAAAGATCTTCAGGTTTATAGCAGAATGATTAAAAGAGCGAGAAATGTAGTTTTTTGGGGGGACTCACATTTACATTTTCTGATAAGACAAAATTACAGTTCACAGTCTTTCTGTTCTTGCTCCCACTACATCAAACTAAATCTCTAGCAAATATGGAGATCCCTAAATCAAATAACCATCTTACAGTGAGTCATGCCTGTTCATGCAAAACATTGATATCCACTAATATTAAACTGGTGCTCAAGCAAGAGCAGTGAGTTCTATGCAGCTGTTTAATATCATTCTTTTTGAGCACACGAAAAATACCAGTTATTGCAAGTGTTACCACCAAATACAGTGAAGATTTCTCAGTAGTTTTCTCCTATATAGTATCACAGACTATTCAAACTTGCCTCTGCAAAGTCACCTTTCTTAATTCTTCCTATACTGAACCTAGTCCTAAAAGAGTAATAGCCAAGCTGTCAATCTGGAAGCTTCCAGGATCTTAGTCATATTGTCAGGTCTGTGTTAATTTCCATGAAAAGTGAACGCTGCACTTCCTATGCTAACTGCTGATTTATAGAGGGATATGTGCAGTTCTTCCCTGTGAGATAAGACTTCTAAATTCTGCCGATAATTCTTTATTAAAAATCACAGATCCATAAAGGACTAGCAGCAGCAGCAAGCAGTGGTATTTTTGAGTCCTGACCATTCCTAGCAATTCAGGGGCTAAGACACTTGGAGAGACCATTTCAATATAGGTTCTACCACATTTTTTTAGGTAGAAAGTCGTGAACAGGCACAGGGCAAGTCAACAATAACAATGTGAATTATGCTTATCTATTGAGATAAAAAGACAGCAACCCTCCCAAAAATCAATCTGATCACAAAACGTGGAATTGCACAGGACAGAAAAATGGATAGAAAATTGTAGCAGATGCTAAAGAAAAATAATAGCACAAACAAACAAACGAACACTCAACTTTTAACGACTCACAAAATATGGTAGAAGGGGGTAAAGAGAGCAAGTTTAACTTAACAGTCATCAGGGACTGCTACTGACTCAACAAGAGTTCAGCCAGAGACTTTATTAATACAACAAGCTAACTACCTAATTAATAGGCAGAAGTAAGAGGTGTAGGTATTAAAACACCTTTTTCTACTACTGTTTTTTCCTTAACATCCTTCGAATCAGAGAAGCCTCCAGATGTGTGCAGACTGATTGCCCAGCTACCTGGCAGCTATTAGAGAAAAATGACAGCAGGATTCAAATTGTTCCACAGTCTTTGGAACATGATGAGGACTACTTCCAGAAACAGAGATGGAACCAGCTAAGGGAAGACACATTTTCTTAATCAGAAATAATGTAAAGCACGTTTTCCTATAGAAGCAGCAGCTAAGATTATCAGGATAGAATATAATTTGAATAAAAACCATCAGAATCAGAAATTTTAGGAAAAGAAGAAATTAGGTCAGAAAAACAGGTAATGGGGAACAAGCACAATCACAAAAAATATGAAGGTAACTGTAACAGCAGATTTCTTGGGAATATATTCTATGAGAAAAATGAGTATGGGATGGTTATCTGTAATTAAGAAGAATATGTACAACTAAAAGAACAACTTTACAAACTGCTTCTTAATTTAGCCTTAAATGCATAAACTATTTAAAAATATTATTTATAGACATAATTAAATTAAAATTGTTAACAGCACACTATCCAGAATTGGCCACAAGCAATACAATTTCACCAAAGCTTTCTCAACTGACAGTCAGAAGCTTCATGCAAATAAATGGTGGTAACAAAGGCACAGTGATAGTGACACATTAAAGGTGAGACAAAAAAACAGCATAAGCATTTTGAAATAAACTAAGAAAGACACATGCAAGAGATAAAACTACAAAGAAACAGCAGCAAAAATATACAAATAATTCACAGGTTTAAAACTTTTTAAAAGGATTTTTAAAAGATGAAAGGGGCGCTTTTCTCAAGAAGAATGGAGAAAAAGCCCCACAAGTTATGTCTAGATACATAAAAAGTAAAGCCTGCTTAGTGTTAGCAGATACTGTCAGAACCTTGCGGAGAACAGAAGAGATGCAAGAGAACTGTGAATAAGAGCAAACCTACCTTGTTGTTCAAGGAAAAAGGTATAGGTGATATAAATGAAAAGGTTCACAGTGATCAAATGACTAAATAAACAATATACATAAAATCTTGGAGGATATGACAAAAATACCACAGATATTTTAGCTATAGATAAGGATAAATTACTGAATTCTTCTCTGAAAAAAACTGAACTGATGACTCAGAGAAAAGCATACACCACACCCTAATATTAGCATAACTTTCGACAATACACTGGTGCTTTCAGGAAAATAACAGCTTTTAAGCTCTAGCTTAAATCAACAAAACAACTTGGTTTGGCAACTGAGGTCAGAATTCTGCAGAAATCTGTACCAGCCTGATTCCAGACACATGTTCCTCTTTTTATTTCAACAGCCCTGATGTACACTTGCCAAATTGTAACTTATACTTTTACTTAACACATTAATAAGGTATCTGCAATTAAGTTAAAATAATATAAATTATGTTATCATTTTGAAATACATAATTATGTAACATTATGCATTTTAGGATTTTTTTCCCTTCCTAACTTTTGAGTTCATCTCACCTCTCACAGTACCTCATCTTAATTTGAAAACCAAAAATCATGTTCCCTTCCAAAGGATATTAAAATCACTGTCATGACACTATTTTGCTTCTGCTTTCTCTATATTTCATTTGCTTCTGTTTCAGTAGTAATACTATTTTGTTTGTTTTCAGGCTGGCATACACTAACCTGAGCACCTGATACAAGTAAAAATTGAGACTTCAGGTTATGATCTATTATTTGCCTCCCCAGCCTCACACTGCGCACACCCTAACTAAATGAAAGTTAATTTCTCTGTAAATATTTAATAACCTTTTCTTCTTCCAAGAAGCAAACTCAATCAGTACTTTTGATTGCGTGACTGTAATGTTGAATTCACTTCCTTAATGTAAATTTGATATCAGACAGATTTTTCCTTGCATTAGCCTAGAATGAACATGCAAAGAATGGAGATCCAAGTTCACCTGAGCAATATGTGAAGGCAATGGCATAACAAAGAATGGTGGTATTTTCCAAATGAACAGCCCAGACAAAGAGACAGTGATTGTTCACAAATTATTTCATTTTCTGAAGCAAGAAAGAGCAAACCACATCCTTAAAAGGTAAACTGTGGGGATTTTTGACAAAGCACCAGACAGTAATAAAGCTAACCAATGACTTCGTATTTCTGTCTTTCCAGAGGTCTAGACTACACAGCACGCTTTGTAATCCTTTAACAGAACATGTCAGACTGATCCTATATAGTTAGTTTCCCCTGTCTCCTGCAGAGAGGGCCAAGGTTTCAGATCAGCTGAGCAAAGGAAACCTCTCATGGCAAAACAGTAATTTCTTTAACGTGCAAATGCAGAAGGGTAACAAAAGTGGTCTCCACAGCCTGACCTAGCACCTGCTTACAATTTTGATGAGGAAACAAGGAACATTTCAACATCTTCTTTCTTCAGCATAGACTAAGAGAAAAACATTCCAGGATGGACAACTGTGCTCTGAGAAGGTCTGCGTATTATTGTTAACTTATTGTACAGTGCTTCTCAGAAATTTCTGCAATGTCAATGCTGTTGTCAATGACCTCAGCAAAGCAAAAGGTGAAGCAAAAATTACTTAAACTACAGAAAAGAAGGAAAAATGCTTTTGAGTCACTAAAACACGACTAAAAATTCAATTTCAGCTAAGCTTAGGTTAAAATAATACTTTACATCTCTTTGTTATTTTTTTGTTATTTTACCTTCCCTTAAAAAAAATTCCTTATAAATACAGTTGAATATCATAAAACTCTTCAAATTTTAAAGTTCTTCAGAACAATTGTTTTGAAGGAAGCCCTTGACAGCTAAATGAATGTTATAGATTTTGAAAAGAAAGCGATATGATTTTTAGTGACATATTGAATTTGAGCACAAATGAGGAAAGCCAGTCATAAGCAATCTCCGTGTATTTAAATTACAACTATCTTGCTGAGAGTTCAATGGATTTTGTATGTTCTAACAATAAAGCTACTAGACAGCCCAAGCAGAGATTTATCTTTTTTTTCCTTCACTTTCATCTTTGATTTTCATCTTTATCTTTTTTTCTTTTAAAAAAAATTTAGAAAACCAATTATTTTTTTCAGGCTTGCAGCTACTTATGCCATTCCAGCACTACATTTATTGCATCTTGATGATAAGACTGCATTTCTTAGCTTAACTATTCCTGCTTATTTGACTGATGATGGTCTGGAACTGAACTTAAAAAAACTAACAAAACAAAACAAAACAAAACAAAACAAAACAAAACAAAACAAAACAAAAAATTGCACCATTCCAAGGCAGCCTGATATAAGAATTTTGAACTACACAGAACTCTTGCTAAAGTGACACAAATACAACCGGACCTACACAACACAGATTTGTTTACGCTGAACGTAATCTACTTAAATCTGATGTCTTTATACTATTTCTCATATCAAACTCCAGTTTTAAATAACATTATTTAAAATATTATTTTAAAAATTATTTTTAGTATTGTGTTTCAGCATAAGAACAATGCACAGTTTTTCAGATGAAAATGCACTACTCGCTAGAGATTTTTACTTGATGAAAGAAAAAGAAATTAATGGGTAACTATCCACTAAGACTGTTATTTCCCTGTAGATTATGGAAGGGAAAACAAAAATCTTGTTGAAGAAATGAGGCTGAAAGCAGCGATCATACGTACTCAGTTTCTCTGGTGAAATGAGGTGGAATGACTGTTTCACAGTAGAAAGGCCAGCTACACATATGAAAGCAATATTTATTGGGATCTGCAGTCTATCTAAAGCTTTCACCTCCCTTGTCTAAAACTAAAAACGGGAAAAAAATAAAGCTGAAACAGCCCAAAGCTACAGGTACAAAATGAGTTGATGAAATAAGATCTTTGTTGGGAGTTTTAAACACCTGAGATAGTTGAAATTATGGAAATTATGTGACCTGCACAGTGGAGTCAGGGAATCAGCTGGCTTAACCTACTGGGTTTTAACCTCCTGGTGTTTTCACTTCCTTAGTCCCACCTGATGCCTCCTGCACCTTGTCTGGGTGCCTGGAGCACTCCTGATGCAGATCTCCTTACCTGCTTGCCGCCTGCTCCCAGAGCACTCCCATTGCCATGCTGACAAAAACAGCTCACCCATTAAAAAGTTGTGGGAGAAAGGAAGATAGAAGAAAGAAGCCACTTGGCTAAATACTAGGACTATTTAGCCTGAGAAATTACAGTTTTAAAGACCACTGGGCTACTGACATCAGCAGCATAATATCACTTAAGAAATACACAGACCTCACTTTCGTTGGATGATAAGTACTGTAGAGACAAGAGCATTCCATCTAAGCAATTATAAAAATCAAAGTATTCCACATAAAAAGGCTTAAATATTTTTCCTCATTTTTGGGGACAATTTCTATTCTCCCT
>JANRGV010000077.1:5180712-5192778 GCA_024734035.1 Alethe castanea | reverse complement strand
GGTATGTCTTTTCCTTCTTCTTCTTCATGCCATCCATGTTGAATGCCAAGCTGGCATCCTTGGATTGGACTGGGACAAAGTTGGACAGTGTAATAAAATTGTCATGTATTGGAAAGTAATTGTAAATATTAGGTACATAGTTTAGAGTATATAAGATAAGTTCTGCCCAGAGGGGAGGCATTCTGCCCTGGATCTCAAGCTGAACAGACCGCTGTTAGCTAGAGAGAGAATTTCTGAGATAAGAAACAATAAACAACCTTGAAAACCTCAGAGAACAGCCTCCTCCAGTCTCTTCAGCGGCCATCAGGGAAAACCTGAATTTCAAACCACCTTTATGTCCTCTTGAGGTGATCTCAAGCTAAGGAGATCCCTCAGGCAGTGACAGGTGGGGCTTAAAAAAAATCAAGTTCCTCTTGAAACACTTTCTCCACAGACACTCCTACCTTCAGGGTTATGGCAAAACTTGTGAAGCCAGAATTCACAAGCAGCAAAGCACCACAATGTAGAAGTAGAAAACAAATGGATCTGCTGTTTATCTCACCTTGTTAGTGACCTAGGAAGTTCATTACAATTATGAAGGCACTTCTTTTTACTCTAAGCAAATGCCTTACAAACCCAGCCACAAGTGAACTTGTAGATAAAATCAGGTATTGCAACCACATGCCTGAGGTCTTGGTTCCAGACTTAAGATCCTTCACTTTTTTCCACACTGCTTGTGCAATACTCAGAAAGAAAGACCAGGCCAACATGGATTTTGCCACAGAAAGTTTTCATTCATTATGGACTTTTCTTGTTCCAAGAGTTCATAAGAAGTCACAAATAGAAGGATGCCTAACTTGATGACACATTTCACACAGAAGCAAACTGGATATATTGTCGCAGTTCTGTGCTAAGCCACAGCAGAAGGCTTTATGCTGGAAAACAAAATAAAGACATGAGTCAATCAACCATAAAACTTCAACCATCTTCAGGGTTAAGTGGCATCTAAGCAGGCTTTCAGGATCATGAGCTTGGATGGACCACCCAACCCCTCACTAAGCACCTATTCTCAACTTGGTGTCTGGTCTGAATTCTTTGTCTGCTAAAGAGAGTGAACAGAATTTGCTGTGGGGATGGTGTGGGAGTTGGCCAACCTGAGGCACACATGAATTTAAGGCCATGAGAATCGGGCCTGTAGGCAGAGAGACTAATGTTTAAGTTAGGGTGAGCAAAGTTAGAGAAGCAAGGACCCATGGGAGTGGATATGCTAACAGGCCTGTTGGTTGCTGTTTGCAGCATTATTTTGCATATTCCTAATCCCGGTTTGTGATTGGATCCATGCCCTCAGATCCGACCCCAGTTCTACCATATGTATATAGTTGAACATACCCATTCGAGGTCTTTCAGAGCTGACACTATACTGCACGTTCGCCTTTTGCTGTTTGTTATTTTACCCATTAAAGTTACTTGTTTTCAGATAATCCATCTGACGCATCCCTTCTTTGTGCCACGTGGCTTCCAGCTGACTCGATCCTGAAGTCGCAGGACCCTGCCACGACAAGTGACTCCCAAACAGGGATCCCTCACATTGAGGGACCTGTCAGGATTGGTCAGAAAGCTGACCAGTAAGTCATCCCTCTCCAGCATGGATTTAAATAATGTCAGGCCCGACAGACAAATTCTGGGCGACCTTCAGAAGAGTGGCCAGTGGACCCAAGGACACCTGCAGGGCGGCAGGTAAGCAAGCAGAAAGGGGATAATCTGCCCATCACCCTAACCAAGGGGGCATATCCCACCCCAATCCAAGTTTTGCTCATTGCAAGATGGTGTTTGGATTATCAACTTATTAGAAAGGGATGCATATGGATGCTTTAAATTATGTTGGAAGCCCATGGGAAGGAGGTCAGGAAAAAAGAGCTAAAGAAAATAGCAAAATGAGTATTCCACAACATCCCCAATATGATAGACATTAAAATTGTAATGGTGGACTTTTAGGACTCGGTGGGGGTAAAGTTATATGATTTAACCACAAAAAAGATTTGGGCGCACCTCACATGCTCCCCTCTTTCTGTGCAATCCTAGAAGCCCCAAAATTCTAAGAAAAGTCACAACCCTAGCTCTAGTACCACTTCCCAACCTGAGGCTGCCCCTCAACCCTCTAACCTTGGGACTGGGACACGAGATCAGAGCTTGTTACATACGTGGGAGTCCGTGCATACTGCAACTCCTGCCATTTTGTGACCCATTCTTCTCACCCTTCAGATTACCCTAGAGGAGGATATGGGGCTGACATTGCATGTGTGCTTGGAAGAAGCGTTTGTTTGCTCCGTTACTCTGCTGTCCTGTGTCCACCTCCAGCTCCTCCATTTGGGGCCCAAGATGGCCACGCCATCTTGGATCCTTCCTGCTCTGTCATTCTTTTGTCTACATGTTCTCCTCAGCCTCATTCCTACACTAACCACAATCTTCCATCACCACCTGCACAAGCTGCCATATTGCCCCAAGGCTCCTCCCTTGGCTCCATCCTTTCTGTTCTGGGACATGCCCCTTCTACCTTGGGCCACACCCCTTCTGGGAAGACTGCAACCACACCCCCAGGCCACACCCCCTCCCTGGGAGTCCAGAATCCCACCCACCTGCGTTCCAGAAGTGCCTGCCTCCAACATGGCAGCCCCTTAGCAGCCAATACTGAGGCCTTTCCTGGAGACCAAGCAATGCTACTACCACTCCATCAACAATAAAAAAGTTATGCTCGTGTCTGGTTATTCCTCTTCCTCAGAAGATCTCAGCACCTCGGATCCAGTGACTCCAAGGATCCATAGAAGAGGATCCAGATGACAGCAGTAAAGGAGGGGGACTGGGAGATGGTCTCTAAATTTACTGTTGCTCTGGCACAGTATAAAGGGGGAAATGCAAATCCTAGATGGGAGCCAGTAAAGACTATGGGAGGGAATCACCCAATTCAGCAACCTAGGGCTACCTTCACCATCCACGTGTTGACATCCCACAATTTGAAATATATTATGACAATCCTGCTGTCCTGAACAGAATTTACCCTATGGGAAGGAGGGTAGAAAAAACTGTTAAATCAATTACTTCAGGACTATGCTAATGATCAAGCTAGAGCAGCATTGACTTTAGAACATCTTATGGGTGAAGGAGCACACAGTCAACCATATTAACAGGCTACAAACATCCCTAAGTCCATTATAGATGATAGCAAAGATGCAGCTAGAAGGGCTCTCACACAAATGCCTAGCATTTGCACACGAACACTTAATTTCTTAGACATCAAACAGGGGCCTGGCAAATACTACACGAAATTCATAGACTGTCTAAAACAGGCCCTGGAAAGACAGGTGGTGCAAGACAGAGCGGAAGAGGAATTATTAAAAAGGTTGGTTGTGGCCAATGCAAATCCCAAGTGCAAAAGGGTGTTGCACACTCTCCCACCTGAGCTAGAACCAAGCTTGGCTCAGATGACTGAGGCCTGTAATCACCTGGGGACAATAGAGCACTCCAATGCCCTACAAGGACAGGCAGAGGGACAAGGGATTGCAGAAGCTCTAGCAGCTATGCAAATAATCCCTCAAAAGCAACAACAGAGTTCAAAGTCGTGCTTTACATGCAGCCAAAAGAGACGCTTCGTAAAGAACTGCCCCTGGCAAGGAGCAAAATTTGCTCCTAAGACCTGGAGGTGCAGAGGAACTAATCATACCATTAACCAGTTCAGATCAAAACAGCCATTGGGAAACTCCCAGCAGAGCATGAGGTAGTGGTTCTGTGCAATGACACAAATGCCCTAGCTGAGTGTGCACACGACCACTGGAGGCCACGCAGCTCGGAACTCCGACGACTTCTCTCAGGACTGCCAACAACCCTGCCCCCAGGTGCCAGGCTGGAGTTGGCAAGTGCCAAAGCAGTGATGCGAACAGACTTTTTCACCCATGTGATATCCACTGGTAAATTTGGGCCTGAAGACCAGCCCCAAGAACTGTTAATTCTTGGCCATTGCAGATCAAGGACTGAGGGATGTTTTGTTTTACCTTCAGTGCTGTCAGTAACATTGCAGCAGGAGATCACAGTGTTGGCAATGTGTCCTGATCCACGTTGCTTTATACCTTAGGGTATAAAGCAGGACTGGTAATTGCTCAGGCAATTTTATTCCCCGAATAAGAGTCGACAACGCTTCAGAGTTCTTGGCGACATGGACCCAAATAATAAGCCACAATTGACCACAAATCATCTGTACATTGGAATTCAACACCAAAAGAGTTGTTCTGACAGGACTGGTAGATACAGTGCAGATGTGACTGTCATCTCATGATCCAAGTGGCCTCCTGACTGGGCTCTCACAGCTACTCCAGGAACACTGTCAGGAATTGAACATGACAGCAACAGTCTCAGGAGTGTGGAAATGATCAAATTTAAGGGACCCAAAGACTGTATCACCACGACAAGACCCTTCGTGGTAAAGACAAGAATGCCCATAGTTTTGTGGGGGAGGGACATCTTATCCCAGTGGGGAGACCACTTAGAAACAAATTTTTGATAGGGGCCATTGAGCAGCATGACTCCCTTAAAATAACCTGGAAGACTGACAAATCTGTATGGATAAATCAGTGGCCCCACCCTGAAGAAAATCTCATTGCACTCAATACCCTAATACAAGAGCAGCTGGAAAAAGGACAATTCCATCAATGAGTCCTTGGAACACTCCTATCTTCATCATTTTGAAATAGGGAAACAATAAATGGTGATTCCTCCGTGACCTAAGGTGAATCAACAACGACATAGAGGATATAGGCATCCTATAACCAGGCCTTCCATCACCTGCAATGATTCCCAGTGACTGGAAGCTTACAGTGATAGATTTAAAGGACTGTTTTTTCAACATAGTCTTACATTTTAACAATGCTCCACAGTTTGCTTTTTCCATCCCAACTATCAACTGTCAAGCCCCCTTACGGTGATACCACTGGACAATGCTACAGCAGGAAATGAAGAGCAGTCCCACCATCTGTCAGTGGTATGTGACCAAGGAAAAATCCAGTCAGGGAAAAACGTCCACAGCTGACCATCTACCATTACATGGATGATATACTCATCGTGGCCAAAAACAATTTACTGCTAAATGAGGCCCTGATGACCACCACTGCAGCCATTCAAACAGCTGGCTTTACCATCATCAAATAAAAAATACAGAGGATACCACCACGGAAATACTTGGGACTTCAGATCTCTTCCCAGATGATTCAACTACAGCCCTTACAATTGAATGAAGGTCCACAAACGCTCCAAGACATGTGAATATTGCTAGGAACCATCAATTGGGTCAGACCCTTACTAGGAATTACCAATGAAGATCTAGCCCCTTTGTTTAACTAATTAAGGGGAGACTCAGCGCTAGATTCAACCAGACAACTAAATATGGAAGCGAAAGAAGCTTCAAAGAAAGTGTCTACAGCCATTCAAAATTGTCAAGCACATCAAATAAATTCCAAGTTACCCTTTCTGTTAGCCATTCTGGGGAAGGAGCCCCAACCTTATGCTTTGATTTTTCAGTGGGATCTTGAGTTGCCTGACCCTTTGTTAGTTTTATAATGGGTTTTTCTACCACATCAGACATACAAGACTGTTACTACTCAATCAAAAATAATGTCTCTGTTTATCATGGCCCAATCCTACCTAATTTCTCTTTCAGGGAAAGACTTTCCTACTGTATTTCTGCCCCTAACTACAATGTTTTTAGATTGCCTTCTCCAACAATCCAGATCCCTACAAATTGCATTAGAAAATTATTCAGGCCAAATTTCTATCCACTATCTTAAGCATAAATTGTTGCACTCCAAATTTTAACTAATTCTTAAACCGCTCCTAAGTTATGTGTCTTTGGACACACTCATTGTATTTACAGATGGATCAGGAAAATCCCACAAATCAGTGATAACATCTCAGAACTCTGAAATACATGCTTGGGAGTCAGACATTGAAATAGTAGAAGGTTCTCCCCAAATAGTCGAGTTAGCGGCCGTTGTTAGAGCTTTTTCAAGATTTACCTGTCCTTTTAATCTAGTTACTGATTCCGCTTATGTTACTGGTATAGTTCAAAGAGGCGAAAATTCATTTTTAAAAGCTATTGACAAGGATCAGTTATACATGATGCTTAAAAATCTAATTTTTATTTATTCTTTCCAAAAGGCAGCACCCTTACTTTTTCATGCATATATGTTCCCACACTTTATTACCTGGACCACTGACAGAAGGTAACAAACAGGCTGATAATGCTTGCCATGACAACACAAGTAACACTACCGAACATCTTTGAATAAGCAAAGCTTAGTCATTTGTTCTTCCACCAAAATGCTCCTGCATTACATCATATGTTTAAAATCTCAAAAGGTCAAGCTAAAGCAATTGTTAACACCTGCCCTAGCTGCCAAAAGTACTCCTTACCACCTATAGGGGCAGGAGTAAACTCTAGAGGGCTTCACAGTTTATATATAAATTTATATATTCTGATGTACCCCACTATGCGCCCTTCAGAATGCAAATTCAAATGCTTACATATATCAATAGACAACTTTACAGGAGCAATATTTATTTCTGCACATGTGGGTGAAACAGCTAGAGATACCACCAAGAACTTCCTCCAGGCATTCACAATGCTAGGCATACCACAAGACATAAAAACAGGTAATGGACCTGCTCACACCTCACCTATTTTCAACCTGTGGGGAATTAAACATACAACAGGCATTCCCCATTTCCCCTACAGGACAATCAATTGTTGAAAGAGCCGACGGGTCTCTCAAAAAAATTATTAGAACAACAGAAAGGGGGAGAAGAGACCCTGTCTATTATAGAGAGGCTCAGTAAAGCTGTTATATGTATTTTCATGGTGTATATGTTATATATGTTTTCAGCTTTTTAAACAATTCATTTGTGGAACCTCACCCCCTTATTACTATCTTTTTCAAACACTACACAAGCACAATTAAAAGAGAGACCCCCAGTTTTAATTAAAGACCTAGAAACAAACCAAATTTTGGGACCATTTCCACTGATTGCCTGAGGAGAGAATATGCTTGTGTTTCCACAGGTAAAGGACCTTGGTGGATGCCAGCAAAAAACATAAAACCATATCTACAACCATTGCTAGAACATAAGCAAGAAGATTCCCAAGAAGTACCCCCAAGTGAAGGAGAGACAGAGGCATCCAAAGAAAGATCTACAGACAACAATCCTTAACTGTGTCCACTGTTTCACGTCTTCTTTACAGATTCAAGACCATGACTAGACATGACTCCTAAAGGACTCCAGGTCGCTGCTTCTGTCCTGGTCAATGCCGTGCTCCTAGCAAAGACCTGGGAAGTCCTGCAGCCGAAAGACAAGGTCTGGGTAACATTGGCTAATACCATAGAGCAAGAAACAATGTGTCTGTCAGTGGCCACTCCAGGCAAGCCCTTTTCCACCTGTTTGCTGGGGGTACCAGCAGATGAGTGGTCATTAGCCAAAAATGCCATCCACAAATTGTGTCACCACAGTAAGGGGATCCACAATCCTGTTGATAACTGAGATTACTGGGCCTGGGAACTACCACATGCACCACTAGAACCCCAAGAATTGGAAATTTTGGGTTCTGTTAAAGTGAATTTCTTTGTTAAATTTCATTACATTGACAAAATGGAAGCAATACAGGAAATACAAAGTGGCATTGATATTCAACAAATAAGAGACAGGCAAAAAATATGGTGGAATGTTTCCCCCAATCATTCTATCTGTAGGAACGAAAGTATGTGGTGTAATTACACCTCACACATTCTCTCCTGGTCCAGTGATTTCCCATTGCAGTTACCATCGGGAACGTTTCTCATCTGTGGGGACAGAGCATGGCCCGCCATTCCATCATACATCAAGGGTGGACAATGTAGCCTGGGGAGGCTTACCCTGTTAACACCCAACCTCAAAATGATTCATAATAAAAAATTGGCATGAAAGATTCATTCATCAATTTGAAGAAGATTGTGGTGACAAAATTTACTTTTGGAATTTCAGGCAAAAAGTATCATCATCCACAGTGGTTCCTTCGGGTGCTGGAGCAAGAGCTTTAAAAATGTTAGACAGCCTTGGGTGTTGGCTGAGTAGGTAAAGCTACACTAGAGCTAAAGCATTGAGTGAGCTACTGACAGATGTTGAGAGCATTAGGCATGCAACCCTACAGAACAGAGCTGCTATAGGTTTCCGGCTGCTAGCCCAAGGACATGGCTGCAAGGACTTTGAGCGCATGTGCTGTATGAACCTTTCTGACCACAGCAAGTCCATTCATCACAGCATAAAAATTCTTAAAGAGGGAGTCCAGAAGCTCCAAAAGGAAGATGGGAAAGACCGGTTTGATGGACTTTTCAAGGGTTTAAATTGGCCAAGTTAGCTGTTGTCTTTGATTAAGATGGGATTGTTAATTCTTGCATTGTTAATTCTTCAATGTTGTTATTGCAGTTATCTTGATGTTGTTACTATGTTGAGTTCTATGTTGAAAGTTTTTGGGAGTTCCGTACATTCGCTGTTTTGAGTAGAAAAGAAAGGGGGAGATATGGGAGGTGGCCAGTCTGAGGTAGCCATCAATTTAAGGCCATGGGAATCAGGTCTGTAGGCAGAGAGACTAATGTTTATTTAGGGTGAGCAAAGTTAGAGAAGCAAGGACCCATGGGAGTGGATATGCTAACAGATCTGCCCATATAAGGTTGTGCTGCCAGAATGTTTCCAAGTTCTCTCCCCTGATTGGTTGTTGTTTGCCACATTATTTTGCATATTCCTAATCCCGGTTTGTGGTTGGATCTGTGCCCTCAGATCCACCCCCAGTTCTACCAAATATATATAGTTGAACATACCCATTCGAGGTCTTTTGGAGTTGACCACATGTTCGCCTTTTGCTGTTTGTTATTTTACCAATTAAAGTTATTTGTTTTCGGACAATCCCTTCTTTGTGCCATGCGACTCCCAGCTGACCCGATCCTGAGGTTGCAAGACCCCGTCATGACAGGAGGGGGGTAAAATATTGATAGAACATCAGTCACAAGTACCTGTGAAATCCTGAACAACAATTGTTCAACAAACTTAACATTAGTGCAGGAAAAGGTTGTGTTGGTTTAGATATAGAGTACGCTGCTGGTTAAAATTATTTCTGTTTTACAGTGCTAAAATCTGTGCAGCAGCATATGAATTTTAAGACTAATTATATTTAATGAATGTTTGCTTCCAGATGTAATACAGCTATTATTACTCTAATTACCCATTATTACTGTAACAGTATTCAAAAATCCAGCATTAAAAAGCCACAAACCACTTAGCAAACAAACATTCTTTTCTCACTGGGCAGTGGCTTTCATTATTTTGCCCTTCATAAAATCGCTTACTGCCACTGCCTCATTCTTCACAGATGTCTTCTGAAGAATGGAAAAAAAAACCCAAACAAAGAGCTAATTAGGATTAAAATTTCTTCCTCTGAGTTTCTACCTTAAGGATGACTCTGTTACTATCCAAATCAGCTTGCCCTACCGTGTCTTCCAGGCTGCACTCCTGGAATTATTCTGCCTATGCCATACCCAAGTCAACACAAGGGAAAGTAAAGTAGGCTCTGAGGCACTGATGGAAGAGAAACCTCCTTCCTGTGGAGCAAAAGCTGCTGCTGGAAAAGATCTCAGTGAGCAGCTCGTGTGCTGTGCACAGCAGAGCCATAGGTGCTCTCCATCAACAGCAGGACATGAGGCAGCATGAGATGCTCTACTAGGACTGTGGGACTTAAATATTGTTTTTATCATAGGATTAGATACTACAACCAATGTGGGCCAGCTGTTTTTCATCAAGAATAAAAAGGCAGCACAGCACTCCTCTAGGAATACAGTTATAATGACAAATTCATGTATCCCCAGCAGTTATTTGCTACTCTGTACCTTTCCTACAGCAAGTGAGAAAAAAGGCAGGATTTGAATGTGTAAATGGCTTAAATGTTACAGTTGGAAAGGGGACTGGGGCCTGGATTCACTCCCCAGATACACTGCAAGAATTTTTGCTTCTCTCCTGCACCTCTGCGGTAAGCAGAGATACCAGTGTGCAGTAGCAGTGATAATCTGCTAATGCCGGGGTTAATTTAATCTCATCTATGTGAGACTTCAGAGTGTGAAGAGCTACTGATCATCGTCCAATGTTATCAATTTCATTGCTTTTCACCAAGGAAGCTTCCAGTCATCTTCCTTCCTGGCCCAACCAATCTACTGGAGCCAGTCCTCAGCACTACTGAAGTCACTAGAGCTATGAGCACATACCTAATGTCAAGTTATGGTGTGATATGAGCCAGACTAAAAGCACCAGTGTCCCTTTGCCAGGTCCTGCCTCTTAACTCACTGCAAGGCTCTTCCACCTGCCACCAACAGTCACCTATCCCAAGAAAAGGAAATCTGGCCACAAGAAAAAAAAATATAAAAACAACTCAAAACTAGGTGGCTCAGCCAGGTCAATCATTGGCTCCAAGACTGTCACTGGATGCAGTCCTGGAAGGGGAATAGGCTGAAATAGTCCCTGGTCCTAGGCACAGGGGACAGATAAATCACACGCCTGAATTTGAAGTAGCACAAACCCAAACCCACTGGTAAAAAACTGTATATATATTTAAGAGCTGGAGTTGGTGAATTTATTTTCATTCATTTAAACCTAGGAAAACAGGTGGCCCTGATTTTCAACACTGTGTGTCCATGAGGCCTTCCTGTCACCCCACCTTTGGCCATTCTCAGTCTGTTCAGGCTGGGATCAGCATAGCAGCCCTGAGGCAGTGGGCGCTTGATACCCCTGTTTCTATAGAGCTCCCAAGTCCCTTCGTGATAACTTAGGCATGACTTCATTGTTTCTTTTTTTAAAATGAATTCATGTAAATCTGCAATTTAATTTCTAAATCAAGTGTCATTCTAGTGTCAGCCTGACACAAGGGACACCACCAGGCAAGGCGTGACTGGAATGTGATCTGATCTGCTGGCCTTGCCTCTGACCCAGCAGACCAGAGCACATTCCAGTATCCCCTGACACTGCAGCCCCACAGCTGCATGGGAACCCTCACCATAGATTGTATTGACTATGATTTTGAGTAAATTCAGGTTGGTTATACAGAGTGAAAGAAAAACTCTCCAGTCTGGATTTACAAGAAGAGAAATGCTCAGGAAGCTGAGCAGCCCCCATGAGAGCAGCTCAGCTGGGACCAATGCTCTGTAGGGAGTCCACAGTTCCCCTGGGGGACACAGTTCCCCTGGAGACAGAAACTGCAGCCTGAGAAGTGGCCTGACACTTGTTCCTCTCATGGCTGCAGAGTCCCTTGAGCGCATTTTCACCTCAAGAAATGGTCTTCTCCTCTGACACACCCTTTGGCAGTACCTAAAACCTCAGGGAGGAGTAAAGTATAACAGCTTCTGGGAAGTGTAGAGAAGTAATAAATTATAGTTAGACATATTAGATATGCATGCATAGATGTATATGGATAGATTTGTCATATATATTTGAGCTGTGGTGAGACTATTCCCCCTAAAAATAACTTTCCTGCACAGGAGTTTCACCAGTCACCTTGCAAGGAATCACATGCTTTGGATGTAGAGAAGGTGGACTTATAGAGTTGCTTTATTTTCACCATGTTTTTTCCATGTTTCATAAAGCAGAACATGGCATAATTTATTGCTTGTCTGGCATCTTTTGCACAAAAAAAAGATTACAAAAATGTTTCACTGCCAATTACAGTTAACCAGCCTCACTCAAAAGCAGCACAGCAAACACTGAACTCACAAGTTCATGGACAGATGAAAGATCTCAAAGCTCAATTACTTTTCATGGACAGAATCCTAAACATCTTCCTTCTAAACATATCCTTCTCGAAAGAAGGTTCTGAAAGCTGAAAAGATCAACAGAGATGGCTTGAAAGGAAATCTCTGAGGCAGGCTGGCTCTGCAAATATATGTAACAGAGCATTCCCAGGCATATCATGCAGGCAGGGGGAAACAAAAACAAAAACAAAAAAACAAACAAAAAAAAAAAAACAAAAACAAAAAA
>JANRGV010000077.1:4696105-4707347 GCA_024734035.1 Alethe castanea | reverse complement strand
AAAAAGAAAACTCATATATTCTATGTACAAAACTGGCAAAAATTCTGCAAACTGAGAGCAGTCTTTCTTTATAAGCACCATACTGTGCATATTATTTACAATCTGCTTTCCCTTAAAATCAGACATGCATGAAGAATAAACCTAACACAACTCAGTATATAGATTTTTCGTAACCTGAATCAATATGTTTAAATACTATGTCAGACTTCAGGTAGGGAGATGCCTGTGATTTCAGTGAACTGTAAATTTTCTCTGACATACAACCTCATTATTTTTTCCACTCCTTATGTGCATCAGTTGCAACATCTAAACTATATTAACACCATAAAAAAACTGATTACTGAAGTATGATTGGAACCTAAGTCATAAACTCTTGAAGTTCCATGGCAATACTTTTTACACAATTGAGTATAAACAATAACAATTTGATTTAGTTTTGCAGCTCATTTGCTTTAACCTGTGTAGTTGTATATAACAATACCACATGCTAACATCAAACTGCATAATGCAGTGCGCACTGAGCTATTTTATGCATTTGTGCACATCTTCAGCTGGTGCCTCTGAGTTCAGATTTTTTTAGTGGTCCATCTTCTCAAACCACAAGAATAACTTCATTTGTATCAATCAAGCTCTAGAGCTATTAATGTTCTAAGTGGCAGAAAAGCTGCATGAGTCAAATATGTTAAAATTCTTTAATCAAGTTATAATATTTAGGGTCATACCTAGGCTCTCTCTACATATTGAATAATATAGCCCAATATCAATATGGATGTACTGATGTGTATGTATGTATGTGTGTATGTGTGTAAAGTGGATGTATGAGCTTTCAGCATCCTTAAATATTGCTCAAGACTTTTAGTTTAACGTTAAATGTAGTTCAGTCCTTTGTCATTTGTCTTGGGTAATGTTGGAAGCTGTTTGCCACTGGTTCAGACCTTTCCATAGACATTGTAGAGACAAATTCCATAGAAACAAAATTCTGTAGCTGGAGAAACAAATTTTGTGCATGTCATGAGCAGAATTGTAAGTTAGTTTCTTCCAAGAGCAATGTGGTTTGCATGCACCAAATTAATTCTTCAAAAACCAGTGCATGTGCATTAAGTGCTCAGGGGATTCACTTCAGAACTATGCTACAGCTCCAATTCAAAAAATCAATGTTAATGTTGTTTTTCTGGAAAATCCATGTAAGCCATTTGTGTGTATTTTAGCTATTTGAGCTAAACAAAACCAAAATAAATTTAGTTTAAAAATATTTTGCCCATTATGTTCCTAATGTTATAGAATTAATCTTCTTGCTTAACATATCTCTCCCTTTAAGAATTTCCTATATTTTATTACATGACAATGGGAATAACAGTATATAAATAATTATATTGTATTTTAATAAGCTGTGAAACGCTGAAACTTAATATACATATAGTATGTTTATAATATATTATTAGCATGTAGAGAAGCCACGGTAGGTCTTTTATCAGGTATTTCTGCATGTATCCTAATCTAGAAAAATAAACAAATTTGAGATGAAGGAAGGGAGTTAACTTTCTGAGTTTCTAATCTATCACTGAGCCAAAATTCCTTTTCTATACTGAGTAGCTTTTAACTTTTGATAGAAACTCTAATGGGCAGAGGGAAGATGGAGCTGTTTCTCAGGTTTCTCGCTGAAACACATTCTGAACATATTTCAGGACTCTTCTTCAAATTCTATTTCATTTTACATAGGATCTGATTCATTAATCTGGGGTTTATTTCTTTGACTGCAGAGGGCAGTTGTGATGGGTTAACTTTGCCTGGCTGCCAGACACCCACACAGAAGCTTTCTCACTCACCATACTCAACAAGACAGAGAAATAAAGTAAGACAGAAAAACTTGGAGGTTAAGACAAGGAAATCACCTACCAATTACCATCATAGCAAAACAGACTGAATTTGGATAACATGAATTTAATGTATTGCAAATTAAAATAGAGTTGGATAGTGAGAAGTGAAAGACAAAAACTGAAATACCTTTTCCCCTTCCCTTCTTCTGAGGCACTCGTCCATTCTGGAATCCTTCACCTCCTGCCCTCAGGGATGAGTGGGGAATGGAGGTTCTGGTCTGTCCGTAACAGCTCCACTCCTTCAGCCTCACTTTCCTCCCCTGCTCCACTGTGGCTCCTCTCCTTGGACTGCAGACAAATCTCTGCTCAGGCACTTGAAACATCTCTAGCATCTCCTCCCCTCACTTCTTCATAGGGTTATTTCTGACATTTTTTCCCCTTCCTTCACTTCTGTTTTCCCACAACTGCTGTGGAGTGTTTTTTACCCTTTTGTAAATAAGCCTCTGAGAGGCATGACCGTCTTGGCTGAGTGGCTCAGTTAGTTTAAATGACTTCCAAATACTTTCAAACGTGTGATAATGTGGGTGTTTATTTCTTTTTCTTATTTAGAGACCTGGCTGCAAGGAACTGCTTGGTAGGTGAAAGCAACATTTTGAAAATAAGTGATTTTGGGATGTCCCGACAGGAGGACGATGGTGTGTACTCATCATCAGGCCTAAAGCAGATTCCAATCAAGTGGACTGCTCCAGAAGCTCTGAACTATGGTAAGAACATAACTGGATTTTCTTGCCAAAAAAAAGTAATCTAAAGTACAGTAAAGAGCCACAATATTTGAGTGTATATGCATAGAATTATTTTCCCCCTGTTCAAATTAATGATGTTTAAAATAATTTTAATATTTCAGTCTGATTTATGTAAAAAGCAGTTTTGCCACTGAAAAATAATAGAGCAGCAACATCAGAATTGCTATTATGCAGCTTTGGTTCTGTTGCTGACTCACTCTTGTAGACAGTCTCGTCAGTCATCTAAATTATGATCGTTAGCAAAATGAAGTTCTGCATATTTATGGTCCCTCATTGAAAACAGTAGAAAATGTTAATGTACTAAAACACTGTGTTGGATAACTCCTTGCATTGGTGAAAAGTATAGTCATTGTTTTGTTTTGCAGTTTTTTTTAATTACAGTTTTTCTTTACCCGCATTTTTGTGTATCACTGGGTTTTATATTGGGGATAAAAATCCATTATTTATCACTGAGGGAAGTGGTCCACACTATATTGGTAACAGTTCCAGAACAGAAAAAGAAGCTGCTACTCTTAGCTTTTTTTGCTGATACGAAACTAGAAAAATAAGTTCTTCTAGGTAAAGTAGGCTGTGAAGAAGCAGCAGATTTAATAAATGATGGCATGTTTTGAATGTACTTCTCTAAACCAGTTCTTTAGTTGAGTACACAGGATAAAATATTTTTGGTCTTCATTTGAAGTGCCTATAAATATTTCCGCCATCTCTTAAAGCATTTTTTTGGAAATCATGCATTGGAAATCATAAGTTTGTGAATTATGATTGATAGCAGAATGCTTCCTCTCATTAGCACTTTTGCAGCAGTTAATGACATACCACAGTAAAGCACATCTTCCCTTTAAAAGGCTAACAGCAAATTCAGTGGCAGTAATTTTTATTTTTGTTATTTTGGGAATCCATAGAGTGTTTTTGATGTATTATGTAGACCTATCCTTATAATGATACATGATCCTCTTGGCTACATTTAGCAGGAATCAGGCTCTTGTGGCAACACCTTCACTTTGTACTGATGAGTCTGTTTTTTTCTGCACAATACAGGAGAAGAGGGGATTGTTGATTAACATCTACTTATTTTGTGCTTCCTAAAGCACATAAATATTCCAGCAGCTATAAGTAATTTTCTGTAATGTTTGGGAAATAAGCTCTCTCAAACATCTGTTAATATGTTCAGCAGTCAATCTGCAACTTTCAAAATATCATGAAAGATTTCTGTGTGTTTTTGAAGGATAATTTTTTCCACTCCCTTGAAAGATATGAGTAAAATTTACTGGATTATGTTTTATTGTTTTCCATTCTAATAATAAGATTGTAAGAATTGCATTGATTTGTGTAGGTAAGACTGGAGGTTTTTAAGATATCAAAATGAAATAAAACTAAATCAGTATCTCAAAACTAGTTGGTAACTACTGTCCAGGTGAGTCCTGAATATCAAGATTCAAAGGTTGGAAGAAAATGAGGAATGAGGTCATTTGGTCATTATTTGAATGCTAATGTGCTTAAGAAGCTACAAAAAATGTCCTTTTTCAGTCCCTGCTAAAGTCAATGCGTATGACAAATTAAGAACCATTACTAAAGTATGTTAAATTAAGGAAGAACGAAAGTTGTGAAGGCTAGAAACCAGATGAGGGCAAAAGGAGTGGTTAGGGCATTGTGTCAGAAGTCAGAAGCAAAATTCAGATGCCACGGGAGTTTTTGAGAAATGGAACCTTTATTTCTGTGGGTGCTGTTCAGAGCCATTCCGCATAATTATTGGAAGGTCAAACCCCATCACTCCAAGTATCCTGCCTTTCCTCCTTCTTCCTCTCATTTTATACACTGTCTTTGATGTCACAATGTCTGGAAAATCCCTTTGGTCAGTTTGGGGTCACCTGTCCCGGCTGTTTCCCCTCTCAACCTCCCAGGCACCCCCAGCCCTTTTCCCAGGGTGGCAGGGTGAAAAGCAGGGAAGGCCTTGGCTCTGTTCAATCCCTGCTCAACAACAACAAAAACATCTCTGAATTACCAACTCTGTGTTCAGCACAAATCCAAAACAGAGCCCTGTACCTGCCACTGTGAATACAATTAATTCTACACCACGAAAACCAGCACATGTTTAGGATAATTATGAGGTATTTTTACTTCCCAATCTTTCAAAATTGAAATACATTTAGTATATATGTTTTCTCCCTACAATATTTTGAGTTATTTGTGATGTTAATAATAACATGGAGAGGACTTGGGGATTTTTTCTAAACAGATCTTTTTTTTTTTGCCCTCAGATGGTGTTATAGCAGAAAATATAATTAACTGTACAGAACTTGTACTTCCTTTAAAAAAAAAACCCACCTAATCACCTATCTTGTATCTGCTGAATGCTTTCAGTGAAAAGTGCTAAATTACTGGATGCCCAACTGTGGGGAGTTGATACACAGACAAGAAAACTAATCTTACTCCAAAGAGCATAGTGAATATCTGTAATTGCCAACTACGAGGCACACAAGCTAACAGCACAGCTGGAAGTGATATTTAGTCTAAGAGTAAACTGAATTTTCTGACGTCAGAACAGTTGTCACTGTCATGAACTGTCACTATAATTTACATGTATTTTCCTTTTTTTCCTAGTCAGAAGTGGCTTAGTTTGGCTTGTTTGATGATTAGAGATAAACAAACAATACATTCAAAAGTGTTGTTTTCAAAGAATAGAGACACATAAATACACAGTAATAGTATGAAACAAAGAAGAACAGTCATGAAAAATGTTGAAAGTAATGTTGAAAATGGATTTTTAAGGTAACATTTTCATTGATTCTGCTGCAAAAGACTAGGAGTCTTAATTTTCTGATGTGAATTCATCAGGGACAATACAAATCTCTGCTCCAAAATGTCTCCTTTTTCCTGTAATAGAAAGCTATCATTCCACAAAGAGGCTTAGAATTCAATTATTTATCAATTACCTATTTTGCAATCTCTGAAGCATAGTTGGAGGCAATGGAACCAGCAGGCCTGATTTTTTTTTTTTTCTTAAACCAATTGGGTGTGTCAGCTTCGCAGGATCCACCATACTTTGATTTTCAGAGGTTCGTTTCTCAAAGCATGAGAACCAGGCCTTCTTTACACTTACAGTGTTGGTAGTAGCTCCTCTCAGAATAAACACTGCCATGCTAAAATGGAGAACTGGGAAAGGTAATTTTTAAAAGAATATTTAGAATTGAAAGCAGTTGTAAATGAGGGGGGAAACCCTGACATTTTTCTGTCCTTTTCTATTAAAGGGAAGACATTTTTGTACATTAAGAAGGAAAGAAATTCTTAACTTGCATGACAGACTAGTATGGTCTGTGTATAATAGTAGAACTTAAGGTTAGCTTATGTTATTCTAAGTATTGGCTTTAATATAATTTGTTAATTCTTTGAAATACTGAGGACTGTAAAATCTATAGAATGTTTTATTAGTAGCTATAGCTTTGTTTTGCCTGAAACTTGCCAATGTAGCACTTCTACCTTTACAGGAAATTAGGGCCATTATTATCTGAAATACCAATTTCTCTATATGTTAAGTTGAAGATTTGCTTTCCTTTTCTTAGGGAGATACACATCTGAGAGTGATGTATGGAGCTTTGGAATCCTTTTGTGGGAGACCTTCAGTTTAGGAGTATGCCCATACCCTGGAATGACCAACCAACAAGCACGAGAGCAAGTTGAAAAAGGTAATTGTTCATAGGGAGTGAAAGAAATGCTGGATAAATTGTAAGGATAAAGTATAAAATAGCCAAGAAATAACATACAAGTTTTGTTGCAACTTCAGCAAAAACAATATGAGGTTTTCTAAATTGCTGAATCTAGCTCTCTGGGAGGAGTAGAGTGGTGTATATATAGGTCTTTTGAAAAAAAAGGAATACACTGACCTGTAACTTAAATGTTGGAAGACTTACAGCATGCTGACTTTCATTGTTGCAGAACTAACAGGTGAGATGGAAAGGAGGGACTTACTGCTGTGTAAAGCAGAAGCTTGAACAGAATTAATTATTTAAGATTATGCTAATGCAGGTATAAATATTCTAAACTGCCAGAAAAAAGTCTGTATCCTTCCATCTTCTTTATTAAATCATTTCACAGAAAGATTTAGCAATTATGGTGGAGAATGGTAAGCTAGCTGAGCATTGCAAGCTGCATTTCTCTTTTAGAAAATAATCAAAAGGCTTTTACTTAAAATAGCAAATAACTGTGAGCAGGATTTCAGGACTTAGATTTATTTTCATCATCTTTAGTGGCATTTCATAACTGTTCCTTCCCTACATAGTACTACTGTATAATTTATAAACAGGTTTTAAGCTAGTAAAACTTGAAAATTATTTAAAACAAAACAAACGAAAAACAAGCAAAAAAACTCTGGTTTGCTGATTTACACGTATTTCAATGTTTGTTATCGTTTTATAAGCACTGTAGGTGACAGTAAAGTTTCTCCTTAAAGGCCAAATCAAATCCTAGAGCCCAAGCCACTCCTGTTTGAGCTTACATGCATTCATCCAGTACCTAGAGCAGATGCATGCAGTATAAAAAAAGCAAAAATATTTCTCAGATTTACCTGCTTTAAGAGGTCAGTGTCATTGTGCTATTCTTTGGAAAGAAGGATACAGAGACCTGTGCAGTGAGTCTGGAGTCACAGAGCTGCATTTAGCTGTAGAGTCCAATGCACATCACTGTGCACTGCCTGTCATTTGCTTAGAGCTACATGTGCTGAACAATTTGTGGACAGAGTCAAAGAAAGAGTCAGAGAATGGATGAGGTGTGCAGGCATCTCTGAATGTCATCTGGTCCAACCACCCAGCTCAAGTGGGATCACTTCCAGATGGCTTTTGCATATCTCCGTAAATGAAGATGCCACCACCTCTCTCAGCAGCCTGTTCTCAGTCACCCTCACAGGGAATAAAGTGTTTCTTGATGCTCAGGAGGAATTTCTCGTGTTTCAGTGTGTGCTCATCGCCTTTGTGTCCTGTAACTGGGCATGGAAAGAGCCTGGACCCATCCTCTTTGCACCCTCCCTGCAGATGTTGATATACATTGCTGACATCCCCTGGGCTTTCTCCTTTCCAGGATGAGCTGCTCCAGCTCACTCAGCATTTCCTCCTAGGAGAGAGAGATGTTTCATTGCCTCTGTCATCTTGGTGATCCTTCATGAGACTCTCTCCATTGTTGCTGTGTCTGTCTTGAACTGGGAAGCCCAGACTCGACCCAGTACTCCAGATGTGGCCTCAGCCAGTACTGAACAGAGGGGGCAGATGATCTCCCTCAACCTGCTGTAACACTCTTTCTAGTGCAGCCCAGTGTGCCATCAGCACTTGTAGCTGCAAGAGCTCATGTTGGTGCATGTTCAATCCTTGGTGTCCAGCAGGAGCCCCAGGGCCTTTCCTGACAAACTGCTTCCCAGCTGGGCATTCCCTGGGGTCGCTCCCAGCTGCAGGACTTGGCTCTTCCCATGCTGAACCGCTTGAGGTTCCTGTCAGTCCCTTTCTCCAGCCGGTCCAGGCCCCTCTGGAAGGCACCAGGACCCTCCGGTGTATCAGCCCCCCCTCACAGCTCGATGCCACCAGCACGGCGGCACCGCTGTGTCGCCATCGCCAAGGGTGCACTGCCCCTCATCCACAGCGTTCGTGAGGGTGTGACACAGGACTGGACACACCACTGACCCTAGAGCTCCATTCAGACTATGTACCACTCATCATTCATCACCTCCCTTCAGGACTCACTGTTCAGCCTCAGTTTTCAATCCATCTCCCTGTCTGGTCATCTAGCCCATAAGTTCAAAGATGTCCTTGTGAGAATTTTATAGTGAAATCCCCTCACGTACCAGGCCACCCATCTCATTGAATAAGTTTCTCACACTGGTCAAGCATGACTTGCTTTTACTGAATCCATGCTTACTTTCTGCATGCTTACTCCTGATGACTTTGTTGTACTTCAGGTGCCTGGAAATTGGTTACAGCATTAGGTGCTCCATCACCTTCTGGGATCAAGGTGATGCTGGCCAGCCTGCAGGTCCCTGGGTGCTCTGACTTGAAGATAAGAGTGACATTTGCTCCTGTCTTCAAGTACTCGTCCCAGTAGTCAAAGTGATGTGTGAAAGATTATTGAGAATGGTGTGACAGTGGCATTAGGCCATTCTCTGAGCACTCACAGGTGCATCGGCAGCCCTGGACTTAGTTAAGTCCAGTGTGATTAAGGACCAGATCCTCTTCCACCAAGGGTACATTTTCCTTGTTCCAGCCTTTCCCACTAATCTCTGGAGCTTGGGATTCCTGAAGGCTGGTCTTGTTAGTAGAGGCTGAGATGAAGAAAGTGTTTGGTGCCTCAGCGGTGTCCCTGTCCTGTGTTGCTGAGTTACCCAGTGCCTCATTCAGCAGTGGGCACATATTTTTTCAAGCCTTCCTTTTGTCCCCTCCATAGTTAGAGAAGCCCTGCTTGTTGTCTTTGACGCCCTTGATTCAATCCCTTCTGGGCTTTGTCTTTCTTAACTTCATCCCTGGAGGCTCACACTGTTTTGGTATTCCTCCCAGTACCTGATTTTGTGTTTGATTTTGTCCAGGAGCTCCTTGTTCATACATACAATCCCCCTGGCATTTTTCCCAACTTCCTGCTCATTGGGAAATTGTCTTCACTGCTGTGAGTACACCTCTGTGGTCCTAGGTGTTGATGATATGCCTGAATAGCCACTTACCTGTGACTTTTGAATGATTAGCTGCTAATTTACTTAAATGATTGTCCATTCTCCTGCTTAATGCCAAGTCAGAGAACTCCTTTGGTTGATGGCAGCAGAGAGGTGTGGAAGCCACTGCCTATCTAAGCAAACCAGAAGAGAAAGAGAGTTGAGATAAGATGGAAAGATACAAAAGTTAAGGTAACAGGGAGGAAAAATTAATTACTAAAGTGCAGTTGGGGAGAGACTTCCTTAAGGAGCCAAAAAAGGGAAGAATGTGAGAATAAAAGTTGATGAAACTTCAAAAAGAGCAAGGAAATTTACTCCCATCTTAATTTTTGTTATCAATTTCCTCACTGCGAGGAACTAAGGAAATAAAACTGAAAACCAGAAGGTGGCTACTTCCTAAGATGCAGGAAAGAAATCTGTGCGAGTTACTGCTATTATGGATGAGCAGCAAACTGACAGTTCAGCATGCCCAACTTAAATGTCACTGCTACCCAAGCTTTAATTAGTTTCCTAATTACCTCTCATCTATAGGTTATGTATTGAAGATGTTTCTCACATTGCCTTGAAGGTCTTTTCAAATGGAATGATCTTGAACTTTTCTCTTACCTTTTTAGATTTGTCAATGTGCATCAGTTTTCAGTACTGAAAGTTTTCCCCACTTTTTCTGTGTACCAGGCTACCGAATGTCTGCACCACAAAAATGTCCAGAAGAAATATATAAAATAATGCAGAGATGCTGGGACTACAAGCCCGAAAACCGGCCAAAATTCAGTGAGATTCAGAAAGAGTTGTCTTCAATCAAAAAGAAAGTGACATAGTGATGAAGAAGTGCCAAAACAATGTCTGGGACTTTATTTTCCAGTGAAGTAATTGTTTCCCTCAAACACTATGCATTTATACAGCATTATTTGCAATATTCTTCTAGGATTACTTTGAAATTAATTGGTGTTCCATCTTTTATGGTGTCTACACCTGCATTAAAGATATATACTGCGAAATGCTATATATCCAGTCACAGTAGTACTGTAATTTAGGTTACATGTACATAGGAAAGCACATACTATGAATTTAAGGGACTGTGGCTTCTATCTGTTTTACAGCAAATAACTGCTAGTGACATTTTTCAGAGGTATTCTACTTTAAGCTGTGCTCTTACTCTGCTATCCCTGTCCTGTATGTCAGCATATTGATGTGGGGATTGTCATACATGTTGGCCTTAAAACTGAGGACAGTTTTGGCAAGTATTTCTACTAGAAGCTTTTTTTTAAAAAATCCTTTCTGCATCTGATATATTTAGGTGATACTTTGTTTTAAGCATGAAGCTCAGATAGATTCTGATGCAAACATGCTCACTGAATGGAAAACTCCAGAATTTTTTTGGTAGTTGAATTACTTGTGCATTTATTACCATACAATAGAAATACTTCTGACTTTTTATGTGATCTGCTTAAATCATGCCTTTTTTGTCCTTCAATGCCATCAGAAATCTGTAGTATGTTTCTTTTATGGTGACCTATGTTTATTTTAGAAAAAAAAGACCAATATACTTGACTGTATATGCTAAGAAATACTGCAAACTATCTGCCTTCCAAAAAATATGTGAAAATAGTAAGCGAAGAAAAAGAGGTTTATTAATGATAGCAGCAGATAACAAATATCATTGATCGGAGAGGAGCTAAAGAGTATGTTGCTAGGTTTGCTTTTGACCCTGATGTTTTTCCTTAAATTCGTAAAAATTCGCAGAATGGAGCGGGAGTATGCAAGTTTATTCTGGAGAGAAGAACATTTAATGCATAGTGTCCAAAGGAAAATACTACTTCTGTATGGCATGAGGAAGTTGTTTCAAACAACCAAAAGGAAAGAAGTGTCCTTTAGCAAAGCCTGAAACGCTGCTTCCCACAGCTTTTTCCTGGTCTAACTGGCTGCTCATGGCTTGGTGGGACATA
>JANRGV010000077.1:4584313-4595572 GCA_024734035.1 Alethe castanea | reverse complement strand
GACCCAGGTGCAGCACCAGCACCTGGCCTTGTTAAACCTCAGGAGATTCCCAGGGGCCACTTCTTGAGCTTGTCCAGGTCCCTCTGCCCTCTGGATGGCATCCTGTCCCTCAGGAGTGTCACCTGCACCGCTCAGCTTGGTGTCATCTGAGATTTGCAAAGGGGGCACTTGATCCCTTTATCTGTGTCACTAATAAAGACATTAAAAAGTTCTGGTCCCAATAGGGATCCTTAAGGGCCACCACTTTTCACTGTTGTTGATTGGGACTCTGAGCCATTGACCACCAAATGGATGTTGGGGGGGATGCTGTCAAGGACATTGCTGGAGTCCAGATGAATGATACCTGTAACACTTTCTTTATCTTCAGCTGTGGTCACTCCATTATGGAAGGCCAGTAGGTGGGAAAGAATGAGAAAGCATATGGAAAAAATAAGCTTGTTTCTGTTTAAGTTTTGTGTTATCTATGCATGCACCAGTACACTGGAAGCATTCAGATTCTGTCAGGTTAATAAGTTAATTTGCTTTGGCCATCAGACTAAGAAGTAACAATTTTTTCCTAACTAGCCATAGCAACAGTAATTAACATAGTGTGAAAAGAACGTCCCTCAAGTAAAAGGGAAAGGTCCAAGGGTTTTTGGTAAGGTTACATGGTAAGCTATCTTGTAAGTTGAAACTCTGCACACACTTTCCTTGTTATACAAGGCAGAAAGCTCCTGTTTCCCCTTCTTTACTTACTCTGGGCTTGATTGAACACTTTTTTTTTATAAAGCAAAACTGCAAAATGCAATTATTCTCTATCTCTAAAAAATAACTCCCTATGAACTACATAAGCTGCTTATATAAGTTGTGTTTGGATCAGAGCATCCGAGTTGAAAGGGCCCTTACACATCACCTAGTTCTAACCTCCCCTGCTGTGGGCAATAGGTTGTTCCAAGCTCCATCCAGACTGGCCTTGAACACTTCCAGGGATGGGACAGCCACAGCATGTCTAGAGAGCCTGTTCCAGTGCTTCACCACCCTCATAGTAAACAATTTCTTTCCAGTATCTAATCTGAACCTCTTCTCGGTTTAAAACCCTTACCCCTCTTTTTATCACTGGACTCCCTGGTAAAATGTTCCTCTTCAGCTATTCTGTAGCCACCCCTGGAAGGCTGCTCCAAGGTTCCCTCTGGAGCCTTCTCTCCTCTGGGCTGAACAACCCTAGCTGTCTCAGCCTGCCCTCACAGAGGAGGTGCTCCAGCTCCCTGGATATTTTTGCAGCTCTCCTCAGATTGTGGTTGAGTATGTGTGTCTTTCTTATGCTGAAGGCTCCAGAGCTGGACAAAGCAATCCAGGTGGGGGGAAAATGTTCCATGCAAGTGAAGCAGGGAGGCAGAATCATCTGCCTTGATCTGCTGCCCACAGTCTTTTAACACAGCTCAGGACGTGTTTGGCTTTCAGGGCCACCAGTGCACGTTGCTGGGTCATGTCAAGCTTTTCATTATCCAGCATCCCAAGTACTTCTAAGTACTGCTCTCAATCCATTTCCTGTCCAGCCTGTGTTTATGTTGTACTTGGAATTGCCCCAACCCAGGTGCAGGACCTTGCACTTGGCCCTGTGGAACTTCATGAGATCCACACAGGCCCCTCTCAGGGTCCCTCTGGTGACATGCCCTCCTTGCAGTGTGTCCATCACACCACACAGCTTGGTGTCAGCAGATTTGCTGAGGGTGCTCTGATCCCACTGTCTGTGTCACTGGCAAAGGTGTTTAACAGGGCCAGTTCCCACAGCAACGCTGGAGGAATCTGCTTGTCCCTGCTCTCCACTAGGGATCATCAAGCCATTGAGCACAACCCTTTGAATGTGACTGTCCTGTCTGTCAAATCTGTGTCTCTCCCATTTAGAGAGAAGGATATTGTGTGGCACAGAAGTCAAGGACTCCTCTAAGAGCAGTGGAGTCCTGGATCCCAGACTGTGGTTCTGTTCCCACTGTCAGCACATCTCTCTGTTTGAGTGCACTTTCCAGGCGGGTTGAAATCTTGGCCTGTGGCCTTGTTTGTCTTTACTTTCCATTTAGTTCCCTTTTTTCATCTTGTAACTCCTCTGTAATCTTACTTGCAGAACTCTGCAATCCATCTCACTCCCTGGACTAAGAATAGAAACAGATTCCCTTGAAGTAAGTCCTCAGGTGAAAAATGCAGTTCAAAACCACTCCTTTTCCTTTTGAAATCTCTACATTTTTCTGCAGTTGACCTCTGAGATACAGCCCTAAATTGTCTGTGCACCATCACTTCCTATTTTCCTTTTGAACCTGCTTGCTTCCTTTCTTCCTTTGCAGACTGTCCAAGCCAGTCACGTTTCTTTCTCATATTTCCTGCCACCTGTATCTTGCTAACTTCCCCTCTTTTTTCAAACTGCATTGTATGCCATATCTCCTTTTCCCATGTCTACTAATTTCTTTCTCCATCCGTCATAGCAATAGAATAATTTATTAATTATGTGGTATTTCAGTATCTGCAATGTGTACCTGACACTGACTTCCATTACTGTATTAAGCGTGGAGTGTTTTCTCGTTACAGCTATTAAACAAAAAGAGAGGCAAAGCAAGTTAATCAAAAGGAAGCAGTGTTTTTTTCTTGGGGAGCAGTTAACCAGAGTGGCTGCCAGATGGCTCTGAACTGTGCTGTCTCTAATTCACAGTTATCAAAACCTTTCCACACCTTCTTGTTACTGGGAAGTAGCCATCAGGTTACAGCTGTGGTCTCTAGCACTGACACCATTCCAAAGGTCATCCTGTAGAGCCTGGAGGGACAAATTGTTGGAGTTATGAAGACTTGAAAGGGCTGTAGAGAGCTGCCTTAAGGGCTTAACAATTCGTTTGTAATTTCACCATGGCTGTTTTGTTTCCAGTTGTTCTCTTAACCAATATTCCCAACTAGGACTGCATCTAGTCAGGGTAACATAGCAAGTTTCTCCACAGAAATTATTCAATTTAAGTAATTTTATGAGCGTTTTAATGAGGAACAAAACAAAACAGAATGGCTTTCCTGGAAAATGGAAAACTATTTTACAAGAATATTGTTTAAAAAAAAATCATAATGTAAGTTATGCTTTCTCTGTGTTTTAGTTATTTATTTCATTATTTTAGTTATTTAGTTATTTATATTTTCTGCTAAATAGTATCATGATCTTAGATATGGTGATACCTTTGAAAAAAAGCCCCACACCAACAGCAGTTCTTGCACATTTTTTTATACAAATTTGGTCTCATAAATTCTTGGTTCCCAAAACATTAAAAGGTCTTTTCTTACATCTGTGCTCTTTTCATGATGCAAACACCCTCCTACTGGTGCAATTACAGTTAATTCCTTCTGAATAATACTGCTGTATGCAGAGAATAGTGGCATAGCACTCAAGGTAGTAGGCTGTCCATATTTTGAGACTCAAAAAATGATGAGAAATAATAGATTGTTTAAAGCTGTTGCTTCTGGCATAATTTCTGCATAGTGAATGCTATATATTGTGATATTGTGAGTCTTTTTAAGGGCATAGGACTTGTGAAGTCACAGGATTTGATATGTGGTGTCTTAAGTTGTGGGTGCATTATAGATAAACACTAAGGAGTGAGAAGTGGTGGAAATAGAATTATCTACAATTTGCGACTATAAAGGAGTATCTTGGTGCTAGTGCTTGTGAATAGTGACATCCTTGTGACTCAGCACTGTGTTCACTGATTTCATGGCAGGAAAATACTGCAAAAATTTAAGGAACATGTGTGAAACAGGTGTGTTTATCAGAAATGGGATGGCAATCTTTTTAAACTTACAACAAATGCAGGCATTTCCTTGTTTCCAATCTACTGTAAAGCTTAATTTTATGAAAGATTCATGGGTCACATTTCAAATTAAAGGAGTATTTAGAAAAGGTTTGGTTTAGTCAGGCAAAGGAGCTTGGTGATATTCTTTACATTATTATTGTCTTAAAAAAATTTAGGGCAATTTTAAATAATTCAATTTCCTTTCATGGGATGGCCTTGCTAAATAGTTTCAGCATGGGATGGCCTTGCTAAATAGCTTCAAAAGGATTATTTCCCTTTAGTTTTCATGAGGATTATGCAAATCTCAAAATATGAAAGCCTGGCCAGAAGAGATGTGCATAAGTGGATATGTACTATTTAGGCCTTCAGAAGATACAGGGAAATAATAATAAAAAAACCAAACCAAACCAAACCAAACCAAACCAAACCAAACCAAATCAAACCAACAACAACAGTTGTTGTTGTTGTTGTTGTTGTTATTTAGAATTTTGACTGCTTGCACACGGAGCTGCTGGAAGATCAGATAGTGCCCCAAGGTGGAAAATTTCTTTGTTATTTATGTCTGTCATGCCAGTCTGTCATCTAATCAACAAACTCCAACCATCTCTAGGAATGAAACATGGAGAGTTAACTGTCTCACAAATTATATTTCTTTTATACCATCTAGTCAGACTCATCAGCTGATAGATAGCTTGTGAAGTAGGTTTTCAAATATTTATGATATGTAACCAAATTGAATGTGTTGAAAATAAAAAGAAAAATTGAGTGTCACTAAACAAACTAAATTTATAACCTTGCTATACTGAAAAGGTGATAGGAGTGCTGAAGCAAAGCAGAAGTGAGGGTTTACAGAGGTTCCATGGCAAGCTTTCTATGAGCCATCATGAGTATCTGAAACCAGGTCACTAAACCCAAACTTCATATGGTCAACTTTCCCTTCAGGAGTACTCTTTAGAGTAGACTATGGAACACAAAACTATTCTCTTAGCTAAAGGAAATTTCTACTGAATAGGGTTTTTTTCCTCCTTAAGCTTGCTGCAGGAATACTTGTGCTTTCTTTTGAAGCAGGTGATACTACTGTCAGAACACTGCAGTTTTAGTGCAAAAGAACATTTCAAATTTTAATGCATTTATATGCATTTGACTTTGCATTTATAACATTTGTCTTTGTTAGAATGCAGCATGGGGTATGGATAAAAGAGTTTTTTATTCCAGAGAGAAGATAAGCAGTAACTTCACAGAGGTCAAATGTCATCTAAGAACTCGGAAAAAACAATATTTAATGTAGTTCCTTTATGTCTTGATTCTTTTTTTCCTCTGTAATTATAAATACAATACTGCACTGGATCTTGGTTTTAAGCAATCCTTCAGAAAACAAAAACAGACATGCTGCAAGAAAAATCTAGTATGTTGCAAGCACTTCAGAAAAAGTGATGTAAATTGTGATGTATTTTTTTAAAAAATCCTATGTAAATTACACATAAGAATACACACATGCAAATGCTTGGCTTGTATCCCAAATAAGCTTATTCAGCACACCAGATGTCAGCCTGACAATGGTTAGAACTCATGTTAAACAAGGAACTTAATTGAAAAATATGATGTGCTGTAAATGGACTGTTCCTGGAGTTTTTCTCTGCTCTCTTGTTTGGCTTCTCTTTTTAAAAATCACCCAAAAAAACCCAAAACAAAAAACAAAAAACCAACCAAACAAAAAAAAACCAAAACCAAGTGAAACAAAAAAAAAGCAAACAAACCCCAGCCCCCAAAAAAACCAAAACCAAACTAAACCAACCAATGAACCAAACCAAACCAAACCAAACCAAACCAAACCAAACCAAACCAAACAAACAACAGCAACAACAACAACAACAAGTAAAAAAACGAAACAAAAAACAACAAGAAAAGAGAGAAAGAAAAAACAATATTAAATAAATCTTCACTTGCTCTCTCAAATGTGAGCTACATAAAAAGGAATGACCTTCCAAAACATTAGTATCATCCCATCCAAAACCACAAAAGTATAAAAGAGGACAAAAGATAAACCTATTCAAAATTTTATGTTTTGCTACCTGCCCAGTAAGTCTTCTAGGCACTGGTGCTGTCTGGTGGAGCTCTGTGTTCCTGCAGGATCACCCTATGTTATTCTTTCAGATTTCTGCTCTACCTGGGCAGACAGCAGAACTTTCATGCACTTAGGCATGAGGCAGCAAGTGAGAATCCCTGGCTACATTTTTCTAAGTAGGTCAGGTTTTCATTTGATGCTGTTGTTGTAGCTGTAGTCTGCATTTGTAAAAATAAAGATAGAAAATAATTGTGTCTTCTGACAGTGGGTGAGGAAGACAACAGAAGCAATACTGAATATGCACTGCTCAGTGCAGAACAGAGCAATACTCACACATTTACACATAAGTGACTGTAGCATTTCTTTTCACCTCTGGCTTTTCTCAATTGTTGCAAGGGATCTTTCCTGGAATTTCCATTAACCACTTATCCTCTACACTTGGACTGCCTGTCAGCTGCTGCTGGCTATGTAGTACATTTAGGAGAGAAATTTGACATTTGAACTAGTGGCTATGGTTGCAAGTGGTTCTTGGTCTTTTTTCTTGGTCTAAAGGAGCCACAAATTAAGATGGCTTTGCAGCGTCTGGAAAAACATTGCTTTTTGCCTATATGAAACATTTATGTTTACTGATACTATATTTACTGTCTGATGAGCACATTGCAAATTAGCATAGATTAGGTGAGTCAGTAGATGACAGATCATTTTTCTGGCTTGGGAAAATTTTCTACTTTCCTACTCTGCTTGTGGATTATTGTCTTATACATTGAACCTGTCTGTGTTTCCTACCTTACACGCCCCTTTTAAAAATACTAGTTAGTATCTAGAAACAAATCAGCTGATGGGTGTTTCCTTATAACAAATACTGAGTGTTTCTAACTTTTAAGATCTATTTCAATCCAATTATGGGGCACGTATCATTGAGAAGAACAAACTAGAGTAGCAGTAAAATGTCGTATAGTACTCACATGATGAGTTTAAATTTGGTACCAATGAGAAAGGAATTAGGTACATCAATCAAAGAAACATGGATAGTCTATTAACTATGTGTAACACCATATAGTGAACTAATATAGTGAAATATATAGTGAAATAATTTTGTTCCTTAAATCATTATAGGAAGAGAAAGATTTTATGGAGCTAATAAAAAGAAGGTGATTTATATTACACCTAGTACTCTAAAGAGAATAAAGAATTGGTTTAAGTGATAGAGATCTTAAAATGTAAGGCAAACATTTTCTAAGCATGGTTTTCACACCAAGCTGGCATGAACAATGAGTTTCAGTTAGCGTATTTTCTCTCCTGACAGTATCCCTTGAATCTACAGCCCTAAGCCTATTGCTAAGAGGAAGTAATTAGAAGAGGGATGCTTCTAAAAGTATTCTTATTCCTCATCTCTGGTACTTGCTTATACGTCTCCATTTTTAATTTCTCCAAGTGCCCAGTCCTTATCTTAAAATTAGTGATACACGCTACCTAAGCAAGAAATATAGACACTTAAAACCTCAGAGACTATGCTGCTATGGGAGACAGAGAAATTTGTATGTTAGTAGATTCAGACGTAAAAGTCTATGTGACATTTACCTTGTTGACTCCCAACAAACATTTCCAACAGAATGGAACTGTAGCCAATGTACTATCTGACTTGAAAAGCTGGATTCTCTATGTGATCTTTTGTGTTGGTCTCGTCATTCCTGTTTTGGGTACCAGGTCTGGGTTTCTGTAACCTTTTTTTCTGAAGTTCCCTCTTCTTCTTCTGGTGAGCAATGTATATGATACACTTCAGGGCATTTTGACAAAGAATGTTAAGTACATCAAGCAATTTAAAATAAAAAAGCATACTGTTTAATATTAATATATTTACTCTGTACCAGGTTTACAGAACTCCCACATCTATTCAGAAGTTTACTTGAATGACCACTTGATAAAAGAACTAATCTCTTATTTCAACAAACTCCAGAAGAGCAAGTGGGGAAAAGGAATCTTTTTTTCACTAGGGTTTATCCATATTGGTCTACATTTTAGACTCTAAGTTTTTAAGTATTATTCAATGAGTGTTCATTGCATTTCATGCTGTTCTGGAAAGACTTGGGAAAATGCCCTCATCATTTTCACATGTACCTTGTTATCCTTAATTTGAATTGCAGCCATTATAATGTCAATACAGAAACTGAAATAACACCAACTGGTCATATAAAACAATATGCATCAAAATGTGCCATGAAGGTAATTAATTAGATTTTACAGGATAGCAAAACTCACCAGGGGGTGTGTGTGTGTATGTTTACATGCACAATCTGCTGAAGTTGAAAAAAACAACTTCTTGATGAGTGTTTCTTCCTTTGTACCAGCATACCCACTGAGCTGGTAATTATTCCTGCTTTTTATCTAATCTTGATAAGGCAGAAAACAAACTCGTTTCCCTGCTTTCTTTCTTCACAATTTACACATAAAAAAGCATCTATATTCTGAATCCATTTTTAATTTTTCCCTGTCCTTCACAATTAAAAACTGTTTTAAATTATATATACAGTAGCTAATGCTCTGAAAAAAATAAGTGTCTATGTGAGGTTGTACTGATCTATTCTCACAGACACAAGTCTGAGATAGAATCCCTGGAAACAAAAGAAAAATCATGTGTATCTAATCAAAGTGTGTGAAAATATTCAGGAAAGCATTAAAGAAGAAATAACTAATCCTGGCCTTTTCTCAAATGAAAAACGTTGGCTATACAAATAACATTCAAAAACAATATAGACAACTCATTTTAGATTAATAACTGTGTGACGTTTAATGAAATACAATTTTATAATCACAAAGTTTGCATTTCAAGGCAGCTTAAATCCCATTGAGAGACTAAAATCCCATTTAGACATAATGAATTCCATTGAATTTCCCTTTTAAAATTGTATTTCTGGACTGGATTAGTATGGACATTATTTATTTATAAATTGTTTGAGCATACAAACTTCATGCAACTGTATAGCAGAATACGTCTACCTGAATGAAATGAATACATTACATTGAATATTACATTGAATACAAATTCTCCAAACATAAGCAATTCCTTTGTGTTACATTCTCTATGGTGCTAGCTACTACTGGGACCCACAAGCTCATTACATGACCATAGTAACAAGAATGGCAGAAACATTAATTATATTTTTTCCAATATTCAAATCAGAATGCCACAGATTATCATTCCGTCTAAATGGACAAGTGTACAAAGACAGAAAACACTGGTATATGCTGACAGTTTAAAACCAGCATTGTCTTAGATGCCCATGGTTGAAGACTGTTAATTTTTTGTTTTTCCTTGTAGTAAAACCAGAATGAGATAAAAGATGTTGATTTTAAAAATTCTGATAACGATCAATGCAATGAAGTGAAATGAGAAAAGGAGAAAGAGGAGTGGCAGAGGGGAGGAAAAGTAGAATGAGAAAAAGCTAGAAAGAGGAAGAGTGACAGATGTTCAGTAAATGCAGAAAGCAAAGCCGACCCAGTGGTATTTCTATCTGAAGTTATTTTCTGACTATTTAAGTCAGTAATGTGTTATCCTTCTTATTTGACCCTTTTATAGGTCACTATCGAAATCTTGCTGGTTTTACAGTCAGGATTTTTAAACATCTCTCAGGTTTCTCCCAAATATTTCTATCTTACTAGTAATTGGTCATTATTCCTCCCACAGATGATTAGTATTTTTCTTCTGCTTACATAGAAATCTAATAATCATCAAATTTTATTTATCTTACTTGTTTGTTTATGTAAGATATTGAATAAGCATCTTCAAAATCTGCTAACACTGGCACAATAATATAATCTCCCTATCACATCATGCTTGTATTCCTATTGCTAATACTAAAAATTTCCTTGGTACACCTAGATTAAAAGTAAATAAAATAATATCATAATTGTATTAGAATTATGAAAATACTGTGATATGATACTCATAAAGTAAACATCAAACCCGAACAAGAGACTCAACAGCCAAAATAAAATGACATGTAAAAATGCTGAGAAACAACAAAGCAACAAACATGCAGAAAGGAATGCAGGGAAACCACATGGATTGAAACAAAAGAAACACGAACTGGGTAATGGAAGACATGCTGTGCAGAACAAGCCAATACAAACAGCACACAATCATGTACAGAAATGACTGAAATAGGATATCAAGTAAAACAAAAGGATTAATGAGGCAGAAAAATGGGCTCCCCAAGTACATAATAATAATGATGAATGGGAAAGAGGAAATATATGTGCAGTGTGTCTGAAGCATATATGTTGTACAAAGCCCATCATTCCACTGGTTTTGCTTTGACATGTATTTAGCAGAAGAAGGATATTGTCTAGGAATCTAATCTAAGGCATGAGGCTAAGGAAACAATGTATTTGCACGCTGCTGGATTCCCTCCTGTGAGAGGAATCCATGGGGACTATTGAACTCTGTTTCTGGAAATGCCCACTTTGCAGAAGTCTAGAATTGTTGTATAGACACCTTATAAACTTCCTTCTATTAACAATGCACTGTCATGGCGTCTGTTTGAGAAGACAGAAGGGTAGGGAGGAGGATGTAGGACAGAAAAAGGAGGCAGACTGCAGAGCTGTTGGAAGAAACAGAATGTCACTATTCTGTTTTCATTTTCATTTTCAACCTTACTCCCAGTGAAATGGTGTCAAGCACATTTCTCACCAGCCCAGACACCAGAAAAATCAGCAGGCTCCAGATGAATGGAGACTGTACAAGCGTAAGGAAAGTTTACAAGTTATCAGTGTGAAAATTATGATTAATTATAAAAATTGTAATTGTTGTAAGTGATCAAGAATATGTAAGGCAAGAATTCTAGTGAAAAAGTAAGAATTTCAATCACGGATAAAAGGGTTAATGAATCCACTGAAACTTTTACACTGAAGTCCTCTTTTGGTGGCCCAAATAGAAGACTTCATCCAGAATTTTTAATGACTTTATAACTAATTTTAGCTATTCCATTAATAAATGCTTTAAAATTAATTACATTAGAACTAGTAGCAGTATAGATATGCTGATCCTATGTTTATTAACATATTGATATAGAATGATGAAAATGCCAGCACCTTGTGATTAATCTTTTCTTAAACAGGTAACCTCCCATTAACAGCTACCCAGAAATGTGGAGGGGAGCACTGGTAAAACAAATGTTAAAATCTGGAAGACATTGAGGAAAGAAAGAGGAAGTCTTTGGGTTTTTTGCAGTTTTGCTTCTCTGAAGGTTACTCAGAAGGAAAAGCCAAACGGATGTGTCAGATCACATGAGTGTTTCAGAAGGCTACAAAGTTGTCTGAAGGGAAAAAAAGAAACCCAGTCGAAGTGTAGGAATTTGCTGTAAAGATTAAAGCAACTGTTCAGGTATAGACTGAGAA
>JANRGV010000077.1:4405677-4420417 GCA_024734035.1 Alethe castanea | reverse complement strand
TGTCAGAATAGACATAAAATGTTAGTCATCCATTCGGACCATAATCAAGATGTGATGGGTTAGTTCATGTTTGGTGCCATACTTCCAGGAGAGCTCCTTGGTTACTTTCTTCTAAAAGGAAACTGGTCCACACACACTGAGATTGCTCTGCAAAGTAACACAGTGTTCCCTTAAGTGGGTCTGGCCACAAGTTCAATTTCAGAACAGCTGCTGCTTCAGACCAAAACACTCCATTGGAAAACATTTTGGAGTTACTTCAGCTGGAGTAAAGGCAGCCTAAACAGCTCTCGGATTTTCTAGTTAGTGAATCTAACGTGTGTCTTTGCATGTGTTTGCCAACTTGTTTGTGATTTAAGTCAGGTATCATCTCAGCAGAACAGTGTAGTTCCCTTTATTCGTTAAAATCATCTTTCCTACAGATTTGAAAGATTCTGTGCAAGTTATTGAGAATCTTTTAAAGGAGAAGTGGCAATCAAAATTTTCTAAGATGTTTTGGAAATCTGTGTTCCAGCATCTTCCTTTCCCTATAACTCTTCATGATGAGCTTATAATGGTTTTAAATGGCTGAAGAGGACTTTGAGGGCAATTATATGAGGGTTCTTATACACTCTTGAAGGGACTTCAAAGAAAGTGGAATTAGAAATATGGGGGAGTAGGCAGTCCAAGAAGTGTTGTCCCAGCTGATCCAATGTACACAAGTCCCAGGAGCCAAGCAAGATGTTTTAAGGAAACTTTCTCTTTCTAGTGTTGAATCTGGAATTCCCCTTTCATATATTTAGAATGTTCTAGAATTTTGTTTTTCAAAATGTATCTGAACATTTATATCCTTTTCTGATTCATGTTACTGTTTCAGTGTTAAATTAAGGGTTCTCTTTCTGTTTTGCTAGGTGTGCAATCATACCTCATGTTTTTTGCCCAGTTACTCAGAAGGTATTTGCTATAATAGCTTAAAAATAACCATGTCAGAAAAAATTACGATGAAATTATGTGCAGTTTCTGCATATAATTGGCTACAGTGTGACTCATACACTGACCCTGATTTTGTTGTCAAGCCCTATATTATTATTGAGTTCAGGAGCAACTGGAGGAGAAACTTTTGACCATTTGACGTCTTTGCCATTGCAAGCTTTTCCTAATGGATGTTCCGAAACATTTCATTCTATCTTCTCTCAAAAGCAATTCTGAAGAACAAGCTGTTTCTGCTCTTTGTGAAGCTTCCCGTAAAAGGAGACTATGTGAAGTAGCACATGCAGTTCTTTAAAATTTGTTTAAAAAATTGTGAAACACTGGTGAAGTTACCGTAGAGAGTTTTTGTTATCACAGTACCTACCAACAGTTTATTTTCATTTATATCTCTAATATACTTTTTTTCCTTTCCAAACCCCACCCTGAACAGTAAATTTTAATGTCAGAGTCAAACCACATGCATGTCCTGAAGTATAAGACTCACACGTCCAGTGGGTGTATAGAGTGAAATTCTTAATAACTCTTAATAATTGTTGGTGTACTCATTCTGTATTCTAATAGGTTCTTAATCCTAACACTACCTGAGTTTTGGCTCTTGAATTCTAACTCAACTTACAATTTATAAGTACTCATTCAGATATTGTCTCTGAAAAAGACTTCAGCTTGATATGTTTTGGTAGAGATTTTTTGATTTTTTTTTTGTATCTGTGGGGAGGACAGAGGTGTTTACGTTCATATTTTCTTTTTGTTTGTTGTTGGAATTTTTTTCCCCTAAGATGGATACTAAAGGCTTATTCACAATGACAGTATTGTTTGTTAAGTGAGCTGTGCTTGTAGTAAGAGCTTGACAAATCTCATTTCACTTTATATTATATTCATCTCATTTATTGATAACTGTGTTCCTTAGGCTTCAGATATTTTTACTGTATTTTTTATATAACTTCTACATACATCTTTTTCTTCTGCTAGATGTAACTAATCCTTCTTATGCATTCATTTTCTCCTTGCAAGTATTTTTCAGCTTGAATATCTCTTTGAATCATCTAAGACTGTCTTCTCTTTCTTCAGATTTTTAACCAAGAACTAAATTAATGTCATTTTTAAATTGAAAGGATTAATATTTAGCTGAGAAGGAAACTGAATACAGTTTATTAATACTTGTCAAAACAGTAAATGTTTCTGTCTTTTTGAAAATACAGACTACTTTATATTTATTACAAGTTTCTGAAAAATAAGCATTAATACCCATACCCTTTTATTTTCTGAACCCCAGATTTCTGATCACTGTTTTCTACCACCATTGAGACCATGATAAACTCTTACTAATCTTCTGGGAAGATCTGGCATCAGGTCCCTTCCACAAGCCTAGCGTGGGGTATTTATTTAGGCACTAAGTCCCTCCTCCTGTACCATTATTAAATAATATAAGCACTAAGAAGAATTAGAAGAGAAGAAATAAAATTGACAGGAAAGGCTATGAAGGAAGTATAAAGTACTTTTATTGCCGAGGAAACGTGTCATGCTGTCTATCTGCTTTTCTGATCACTTTCATCCAGCTATATCGATGTCTGTGTATTTATCGGCCTTAGTAATTGTGGTGATGTGCTTATGATCATGGTGACTAGATACTTTCTTTCCCATCTGCACTCTTCCACACACCAGTGGGCAGATGTTCTCCAAGTGATCTCTTTATAGAACATGATTTCTCTTATGGCACCTTATTGAACATTAACTGTACTAAATGCAGTCGCCAAAGGAACAGTCGTAGGTGGAGCAATGGAGCATTTGGTACTCCTGAGACCATGAAAGGGAGAAAATTAGATTGTTCCTGGTATGAAACCCAACAAGATGGATCAGTAGAAATTGCCTTAGACTAAGAAAATTCTGGATTTTAATTTTTTTTTTTTTTAAACAAGAGGCTAGCTATGGGATGTTTGGTAGAACTGGCACAGGAGGGGAAAGAAAAGGATTGAGGAGTAAGAAGTGGGAAAAGCAGGGATTAAAGGGACATAAAGAGCTCTAATGAAGTTCAGTGCTTGATCACCACAGCCCATTCTGGATTATTATCTCTGATTTCTACACAAGTACCCAACCCAACCTTTTCCAAATCTGTGTGAGCCATTAGCCAGCTTCAGGTAAGACTAGGAAACAAACAGAATAAGAGGTATGTGTGATGTGTGTGACAGCTATTGGGGAGAGATACATTATTGGACTGAGGAACCAGTACCACTGGCTTCCAGTTGCTGGCAAGACCTGTATTTTCTGTGTGTGCCTGCAAACAGCAAACTGCAAGCTGACAGGTCACAGGTCAGCTCCTGGAAGAAAGTAAAGTCTGACCTGGTAAATCATTAGGAAGCTAAGGTCCAGACCTGGATATCAGAAGTGCTTAAAGTCCACGCTGAAGTGTCAGTGGTCTCTGAGGGTTCTTGTGAATCAAGAACATCAAAGTCTTGAACTCCAGACCTGGTCATCTGGGGGCACAATCAGGTTTGGATTGTCTGTTCTACTTCTGTTGCCCAAGTGCTCTGCTAATCTAGGTTCTGTCTCTGCTCACATGTATGTATGGCCATGTGTTTCCATGCATACCTAATGATTAATGCTCTGCCTTTCTCCTACATGGTCTTGGAGGAGCAGAACCACAGCAGGCTCCTACCTATCTGTCTGGAATGAGAGGAATCACCTCTTTTTGGAGACTACAAAATTTGGCTCCAGCAGAATAGGAAAAATTCCTCACGCGGATGCAGATTTCCCTGGATTTGGTTACCTGCAATAGTCCCAGATTTGCCATCTGCAGTTTTAGTGCCAACTAAGCATGAGTACAGAAAATACATGGTGATTTTAGAGTCACTGAGCCTGCATCCAGTCTTGTGGAAATTTTGTGGTGCCTCACAATTTTTATTTCTTCTAATAATCTTCTAATAATCTTCTAATAATCTTCTTCTATAATCAGCCTCCAGGAGCCCTTTTCAGCTAGTGTGGCAGACATGCCTTTCCAATGCATTTCCATTAACAATGACCAAGTGAGTTGATAGAAAATTTTCCATTCCCTGAGGTAAAGAGATGAAATCAGATTTACTCTGCTCTTATGAATCGCATTTTGCTGGTCACTTCAATAGCTATCAAAAGACCCTAGGCACTCCAGACAACGGTTCTCAATTAAAGGACTTGAAACATATTGCAACAAAACAAAGCAAAACAAAACCATAAAAAACCAAAGAAACCTGCTTTGATCTGCAAAAATGTATATACAAACAATTCTAATCCTTATATTTATCTGTATTTTTGCCCCCCAGCATTTCAGGAAACCCAAATGCTCTGGTATAGCAGAAAATAATCTGGCATCATAGTCCTTGTATATAGTCTTTTTAAGATTCCAAAACATCTGGATCCTCAGTACTCATGTTTGTGACTGTTATTTCTGGTTGCAACTTACCCAGGCTTTCCTAAAAGTCTAGTTGGCCTAAGCTTGTATTTTTTACAGAGATTACCTGAAGATTGGCCTGCTGAAGATTTTAGTGCAGCTTTGAGTTCTTAGATACTCTGAATCCCACTGCACAGAGATCTTCCTATCACCTTATTTGATTTCCACACGAAATTTCCTCTGCAAAAACCAGCCTTTCTCAAAGCTGCTTAAAGTCTTGGTCATTGTTTTCTTTGACAGATGCACTCTTGGACACTGAAAAGGAATTATTCAACTCAGAAGAATTAATCCAATTTATATCAGTCATTAATTGCTAGCAGTTGTATTAGGGGTGTAAGACCTGTTATTTTTCTTCTTTCCTTCTGAAAATCACTAGGAGTTGTTACAGGCATGCAAAAATTGCAAAAATCTAGTTCTGGGTATTAACCTCAGAGGAAAGTGAATGAATCATCCATCTCTGAAGGATTTTCAGAGCTTGTCAGACTTCGATTATTCTTTTTGTATTACAGTATGGAACTTTGAAAGAATTTAAGGCAAGAACATCTGATTTTCACTTGGTGAGATAACAGCCAGGCAGTCTTGCATGCAAAGCCTGTACCTAAGTTGAAGCCATTTACTACTTGATGTCAATTTAATGAACTAGACTGGTGTCAATCTGAAACAAAACCTGAATTTCTCTTCTAAATTGTGAGCCTTAGGGAAATGTGTGTATAGAAAACTGTGCCATTTTCACTCACTGCTTAGAGACTCTGACTTCCACGAGTGGTGAGCCAAGGTAGTTAACAATTCAAGCTGTTTGCATTTGGTGAAAAATGTATGTCATTTTAAAGCTTGGATATCTGCCCTTATCTGTCACTTACTTTAGTCACGTGTTATAAACCTGTTATTCACATCATCAGTGGTGTTGTCTGCTGTCTCACCTATGAGCAGCTGAAAACAGTATTACAGAATCAGTTTCTCATATAGAAACAGCATCGCATCAACTGTATTGATGGATTGTACAGAAAGAAACTATTTTTTTTCCCCCTTGTATTTGTCTTTCGAATTCTTTGACTCACATTCCCAATTGCTGTCAGTCCTGATTTATGGTTAAGATATTTGAAAATATTGCCTCTATATCCTTTGGTAATAAAGATGCTCTGAAAAGTGTTTTTGCTCCACAGTTCAGATTTTTCAGTCCAGAAGCACTGTTCTTTGAAGAGTGCTGCCTGTTGGTTTTCTGAATCTGTCAGAGAGAAAGTTGATAAAAATGGTTTCCTGACACAACATGAAAGAGAATAAGAAACGTTTTCTTTCTAGCAATAATCCAAGTGGTTTGGTATCAGACTATTTTATTTTGCATCCCTTGATTTAGCAGGCCCAGAATTCTATCTGTTTTCAGATGTTATTTGATTGTTCCTACACCATGAGTCAGCATCCACATTTCAGCATGTTAGATTAGATAGTGTGGATACTGGTGGGGATTTACTGTTATAATTAAGGTTTTTCTGGTGACTTTGTCATTGCAGAGAAGAGCCTAGAGAAGGAGAAAATAGTAATGATAATGTGATTCAATAAACTGTCTGCCTCAGTTTCCTTAGTTTTATACTGGAAATTTTAGATTACTTGTCTGTGTTGAAAAGTTCATCGGTTCTCCATTAGCTAAATTAGTGTCCAATTATCAACTCCTTCAGCTTTACTTTCTTCTCTACAGAGTTTTCCATTGCTTTCTTCTGTTCAATTACTAAATGATTTCTGAAGAGTCTAATTAGCATTTTTCACCTCAAATTAATGGCCTTGATCACTTAATTTAAACTCTTACCAGAAAACCCTCTGAGTCTTGGAGGCATAGTGACTTTTTACACAGGCAGCAGGCAGTGCAGGAAACAGAGTGGCAGAGTGGTTGCTTGGATGGGGGGACAGCAGAACAGCAAAGGCACCACAGCCACGAGCTGGCTCCATGAGAAGGTGATGCAGGGAAGCAGGACCGCAGGGAAGAAAACACAAGGGAGGGGAGGAGGGTCAAGCTGACCCTCTGAGTGAGCCCCTGATCCCTCCAAGAAACCCAAAGCAAAATTGCTCCCCTTGTGTCACAGTTACCTGCTTTTATGTGCTAAATAAAAGCCCGAATTTCCAGGCATATTTTCCCGGGCTTACGGGCATTTGCCCCACTGGCACTCCTGGTTGTGGAGGCTTTCTCTGCCCTGATCAGCTGTAAGGAAAAGCCTCTCTGGGGACAGGGCTACCAGCATGCGTACAGCCCCTACAGGAATCCTTCACCTCATGTATAACATATGTTGCATAAATAAAAATCAGATTGGTCCCCCTCACCCATCCCTGGAAGTGTTCAAGGCCAGGTTGGATGGGACCCTGAGTAACCTGATGTGGTAGGTGGCATCCCTGCCTGTGGCAGAGGGGCTGGAACAAGTTGACCTCTAAGTTCCTTTCCAACCCACGCCTTTCAATTATTTCTATGATTAACAATAAAATAGCTCATTACTGATATAAAGGCATTTTTTATAGATGAGGCTATTCTTAAAACTTGTAGCAAATCGTGATCTGATATTTTATTGCGTTATGATTTGTGTCTCCTCAAAATTGAAAGTTTAGAATTATTCACCTTACTTTTGATGACAAGAGAAGATCCTTAATGAGGATCCATTTATGTCTATTGCGTAGTCATTGAAAGGCTTGTGTTTCAACACAGTTTCCAATTGGGTAATTGTATATGGATGTACTTAGTGGAAGATGGTTTAAAAGGCAGTGTTTGCTTTGATTCGAGCTCGTTAAAGCCAGCAAATCATCATTGGCATTCATCAGATACTTGCCAGTACTTAAAGTTTGTAAGGCAGCCAGAGGAGCTCCATTCACACTTTGAGTGATAAATGCTGTCATGGAAATTGAGGAAATAACGCTGCTTTTGAGAGAGCAATACTTTAATTAGATGGAAATTGTAGAATGCATCGTCTGATGCAGCATCAGCAGAATACTGCTGAAAGCCATCCACATTGTGAAGGTGTGCATAGAGTAATTATTCTTACCATTGCATTGTTTGTGTGTGCAAACCCTTCTCATCTCTCTTTCCAGACAGTTCTGTTTAAATTCTGGATCACTAGGCTTGAGGGGAAACTCATGCTCCAACCCTTGCATGATTGTGATGCACCTAGGGGAGAGTGTGATTTGAAGAGTACCTTCTCAGTCTTCTGTGAAAGCATTGTCTTCACCACGTTTGCAAGACCCTTTTTCCCTTGGTCTCCTGGCAGCTTTTGACACTTTCTGTATGCTCCATTCCCACTGCTGTTACACAGATTCAGTGAATGACTGCACTTTTTCTGCTGGTACATCCAGAACTGACTGTAGTTCCAGATGCGGGAATACAAGATTCAACATAAAATCTCCGCTTAAGTCTTAGTTCCAAAGTGGATAGTGTATAAGGACAATGTTCCTCCCTGTGATATCATGTTTAGACACAGTGGGACCAAAAATAAGCCAAGTTGAATCAGTTCTGGATCTAGCATTTGCCAGTCCTTCAAGGCTGTTCATTGCTTATCTGCAATATTTTATTTTAAATATTATAAAAGGATGAATAGATTTTTTTCCTGGTTCATGTATGATTTGTAAGATATTTTAGAAGACCTCATTTTAAGTTCTCAGATACAAGCAATCAACTTTACATGGGGAAAAAAAGTGAAAGATGAGACAATAAATGGAGATTAAATGTTTTCACTGACTTTAGCACTTCTATGGCAACAGAGTTAACAGTGTTCCTTTTGGGGTGGCAAAATTAAAAATGAACTCTACTCTGGAAGAACATGGATCTGCACATTTTCCCTTCGTATAGAGCATGTATTCAGGCACTTGAATGGAAAACTTTTTTATTAAACTGTGCATAGAACAAGCTTGCTCATACTCTAATTAGAATGGAAGAAAATCGTAGCACTGAAGTCTGCCAGTGATACTGAACATTTCAAGGTAATGGAAAAAATCAAGGCTAAATTGAGGAATTAGGAGGCTCAATACTGATTAAAGATGCTGTAAAATGGCAGATAGAGTTCAATGTAAATAAATGCAATGAGGCACATGAAGGAGCAATCCTCTACAATGATTCACTGTTATCATTTGGGGGTCATAATAGACTCTTAAAAATACTAAGCCTCAACGCTTAGTAGATACCAAAGAGGCAGAGTGTTACTTATTACTAAGGAAAGCACCAAGAATAAAACAGAAGTTACCATCTTGCATTGATTCAGGCCTGGAATATTTTCATTTTCTTCACTGTCAGCTGTATGTTGTGCTACGGCAGAGATATAAATAAGTATACAAACACACCCCAAGACGGAAATTACTGTTATGGTTGTCAGTTATAAGCTGAAAAATAATCTTCCCCTTTGCTTTAAGTGTCTCCCATTTGTTTTTTATTTCCATGTTTCCAGCCTATCATAAAATGCAAATATCAGTGCTTAAGATACTATATTTTCAATAAACTTTCTGCAAAATTTTTGCTAAATATCACTAACAAGCAGGGATTTATCTGATTAAGTATGCTAGGGAAAAATAAGAGCAAAAGAAGTTTTCACTTCCATTTCTACTCTTATCTTCACTGATATTCTAAAATAGAAATTGCCTTTTTAAAGTTCTTTTGTTTTCCTTTCTTGGCTTCTCTGGAGCTTTATCTCGTTGTTGTGAATATGTAAGATTTGGTCATCTCAGATTTGTAAGGTAGCTTTTGCAGCCAAGTAAAAACACTGCAAATATGAAACTTTGCAAAGTACAAAATTTGTAAAATCTTGTGATGTAATACCTTTGGTACCTGCTGTATGGCATTGAAATAAAATTTCTGGATGAAATCTTCTCAATGCAGACCAAGACAAAGATGCTAGCTGCTATTTCTTCCAGTGAATAGTTTAAGAGAAATAGATGTAAAATAGAAAGAGGGATTTGGGATACAAGTTGGAGAAAGCAAGAAATACAGGTCAAAAAATAATGTGGGAAAGAAGGCCTGCAAAAGGCTGTCTGCCTTTCCATATACAAAGAGATACTGAAGAAATAGGAGTAACTTGCTGCAGTAGTAACTAATTTCTTTCTCCAAACTGTATAATTCAAACATCAGGGGCTAAGACAGAAACACAAGGAATGCTTTAAAATTAGGTATCATCATAATTTTGGAAGATTACTGTTTATTAAAAAGTAAGTATACCTATTAATAGAGAAAAATTAATGGATGAGCAAAAGTTTCCAGAAATAATTGAATGGGTAGTTTAGAAATTAAATTTTTTTATGTAATAAAGTCAGTTTCAAGATTTAGACATGATAATGATAATATGTTAACTTGAACCATTCTTTTGTATCTTGCAGAATGAAGAGAAGGCACCAGTCAGTTTTCCATCACTTCTTAGCCATATGACTTCTCTTTTCTTAAATCATCCTGTAATTCCAATGACAACAAATGCAGATTCAGGTGTCCCAGAGCTGACAAACACTTTTTCTCCACTGGTGTCATCCATGCCTTGTGACATGCATTTGGTCAATCTGAGGACAATCCAAGCAAAGGTAAGGTCAAACCACTGTTTTTTTAGCAAACATATGATTTAACTTATTAATATAGTAAAATAATTTGTTCTTGTAAAGTATTTTGTAAGCAGGTTTATATGATATTATAAACTCCAGTGTGATTATGAGCTTTTGTCAATTCTGCAAGAACAGGACACTTGTGTCTGAGTAACATGAAATAATGGGATTTTTTTTTCACAATATATTAGTATGTGTAGTGAAGAATTCTCTCTCTGGAGACGGCACATTTCAATAAGCTCCCAAAGTTTAAGAGAGAACCATTCATATACCTTTTCTGTACTAGGAGAGTTAAATTTAAGGCATTAGAATTTGTTCTGAGTATGTTTTAAATAAGGGATATAGTTTTAAACCCAAATTTTATTGTTAAAATGTTTTTAAGCTTAATTGCAAGACCTAATTTAGCTATTTTAACAACTCATAATGGTTCCTGTCAAAACATTCTCTGGTAGGCAAACCAAACCAAAACAAACAAACCAAACATCTCACCACCAAAAAAACCCAAAACAAGTAACAAAATACCAACAAAAATTCAAATAAGAAAAGTTTTTTCAGTGTTTTTCTCTTTCAAAGGAAGGAATGGTATGTAACCACCAGAATTTAATTTTCCCTTTGATTAACTGAAGGACTGGAACCCATTTTGCATTCTTTTCCTTCCTACTGTTCTATAAATTATTTTCAGTTTTCAGCTCCTTTTATAATGTGATTATGTTAAGTTTATGTTATATTGCAGCACTATTCACCAGCACTGCTACCACAGTGAAATCCCTTTTTAATTCTGCCATATACTGGTACAAACTATTTATCCCTTTTCCTCTTGAGTCTCTATGATGGCTGAGCTTGTCTGTATTAACATCAGATTATATTCTGTTTAATCTGTTCTTCATTCTATCCTAATCTGTATTTTAAAATTTAAACACTATTTGCTTTCTCATGCTTTCTCTGTAAGTAGTTCAATCTTGTGTATGCTCCTTCAGCTGTGGCTGATTCTTATTTTGAATTTCAAAGTGGAAATTTTCTTGACTTTTGGGTCTTGTGCCTTTGAAAAGTTAAGAGGAAGCCTGATACTAAATGAAATCTTCACTGTGTATATTTTCATTTACTTCAACCAGCTCAGCATCACAGGTTTACTGCAACATGCCAAGTTCAGGGGCAGACCTTCCTGAGCATCTTCCCTCTCTCGTTTTGAGGTGTTAAATCCATCTCCTTGTTTGTATGATCTGGGTATGAAAGCTGTGAAAAGACAGGCTTGCTCGGTGTCTGGTTTTGAATTCAATGTTATTATTTGTGAGTGAATTCTCTGATTTTTATCTGGCTATTCTGGCCCCACTGTCCCAACTGATAAAGGGCTGTTTGAGGCTGTGATTTCTTCCCTGTCCACTGCTGTGTTTTTCATTGATTATTGACTGACAGCTCCTGAGCTTGCAGCATTAATGCATCCACTTCAAAGTGGAACCTTGCAGCACTCATACGATCGGAGCACTGTCATTATCGATACAGAATGTTCTTCCCCACAGAGAAATGGTGCTATGTTTTGCAAATAATTCAGTTAATCTCTTCTCATTTTCTGCTTCCTTTCTCTTGCTTCCAAGAATTTGAATGACAAGTGACATAATTCTGGTTAATAGACACAATGAATTTTTTTTTCCAGAGATTTATGCCTCTCCATTGCTTAAACTGTTGAAGTTGATTTTCCATAAACAATTACAAGTTCAGATAATAGGCTACCAGATTAAAAAAATTAAAATTTAAAGTAGAAATCAGAAAGAATATTGTTATTGTGGTAAGATATCTCATCTTGTCATGGAAGGGTCCAATCCATCAGGGTTACAACATTTAAAGATATTTTTTTCTTAATAGAACTCCAGCTTTTGAGAAGATTGACACATATTTTATCTGATGTAAATAAAGTTGGAGTCAAGATCTAGAACACAGTAGACTTATCCGTTTATACTAAGCATAAATACACCATTTGCCATATTGCCTAAACTTTTCAGTGTGTGTCTGTTAGCTTACAGTAATTTAATTTTAAAAGAATTGAAACGTTTTTTGTTTCTCATCAAAATTTTAGTAGCATTGCCCTGGGATACTGGTTATGAGAAAGCCTAACAATTTTTTTTTTTATTTTCTTATAAAGCCTCATTTTAATTGTCAGAGATCAAAATCAAATCAAACTTTGGCAGGTCCTCTAAGAAAGCTAGTTAGAGATTTAATAGCAGAGTGTTTCAGGATTTTTTGTCGAATAACAGTGCTGTGAAGTTTTACAAGATTAAGAATGTTGGTTTTTGTTGAAAATTGAGGAGTTTGTTACAAAACAAACTCCAAAAATTGAGTTTTTCATGCTGTTATCATGGTCATATTTAGAAGGTATATTTGGTGTAAATTAAATTCATCCTTGGTCAGACATTCATTAATCTTAAATGTATTTAATCTAATTTACCTAGAAATTATATAAGACTAGGTAATTTAAAGTAGGTGTGGAGGCTGTGACAACTTAATCTGTCTTTTACCTGCTTTGTTAATGGGTTAGAAAATCTTTATTTTTTATACAGCATTGCTATGTGCATGGTAGATGGTGGAATACTAAACTGTAGATATTTAAACTGACCAAAATGCTTTTATTCAGGCTGTCATTAATTGTTTGTTATCTTTTTGTTTTAAATCTTTCAAATATTAATTAAGATAATATTTAACTCTAAAAAAAATGGGAGTTGAAATATTCATGCTATCATTTGACATGCATACATGCATTTTTTAATGCAGATTACTAGAAGATAATTTAAGTGAATTAGAGGAAGTGTTGATACCCATTACTGGCTTGTCATTTCTAGCATTAATTTACCCCATAAGAAGTCAGGCTTTTTCAGTATGAATTTTAATGTTTCTCTAATCTGATGTTTAGGCAGACAGTATTATTTTGTGTGCATTAAAATGTCTACTTCCAGGTGTGACTCTGTCACATTGGTGACAATGAAAACCAAGTCAGGGGTTTCATAGCAGGAAGGGGAAAATATCACTGCTGTTATCTTACTTCATGTAGAAAGTGGTACTGCTGTTCCAGTGAATAAAATAAGAACTTCTTTAGCCATCAATGTTAATGAATACTGGAAACTTGTTTTCATATGCTGAATGTAGGCACTATTCATAAATTAAAAAGTTGATTTTAGGTGGTTATAAGTTATTGTTCACAGAATGTTTTAAAACTCAGTTTTATTTGTGATTTGTAAACTATGCAAGGTTTCTAACAGTCAGTGTTTTACTAAAAAGTATCTAATTTCAGCTCCAAATACTATTGAGTAAATTTTTACAATTTTAAATGAGGAACATAAACCCACAAAGTTTATAATTTTTTTACTATATGAATGAGTAGTTTATACTATGAATTTGTTGTACTTTGAATCTTTGTCATGCTGGGTTTCAAAGAAGCTGGTCCAAGCTGATCCATGATCTCCTTTACAAAAAAATGTTAGGGTGAAAAGTCTACTAGATTAGGACCTCTTGTTTGCTACACTTTCAGGAGCTAATCCATCACAGTGCCTAATGCATTAGGGTGCTTGTTGACATTGGTTTCTCCAAGCAACAGATACATTCTGAAGTACCAGAAAGGAGCCTAACTCATGGCAGATGCTTTTGTGAAAAAGCACCAATAGAAGAACAAGTAAGCCAGAAAAAAAATAAGAGAAAAATAGCCTGAAGACCTGGAATGGCTTTGGATAGAACCATCTTTTTGTGCTCTTATTATATATATAAGAAAATTTAGAGCTGAAGAATATAAAACAGCAATAAATAAAGAAATAAGTGATGCATCATAGTAAATAGGTGACTTCAGTGAGTGTAGGGGTGCACCCACAAGAAAGACATTTAGGGGCTGGAAGATGTCCAGGAAAGGGCAACTGAACCAGGGAAGGGTCTGAAGCACAAATCCAGTGAGGAGCAGCTTACTCTTTGATATCTATTGAGGCTCAAAAGCATTGAATGTCTTAGAGATAAACATAACATTTATTTCATATGTTTATTTCAGTGTACATTTTTCTGTACACCTTTAGCTGAGTTAGAGAGCAATTTTGCTGCAAGAAAGTTTGTTCAGCATAACAATGAATATGTAAAACTGAGTATGATAGTTAACATATGATTTCTAGTTTGTTTTCTGTTTTGCCATATAATTTTTGTGGGAAACCAGTTAATACTGGTATGATAGCTACAATTCAGTCCTAAGTCTGTACATGTGCATCTGTTGATCTTTAAATTCAATTATTTATATTGTGTAGTACATGATATGTTTCAATTCTTCACCATTTAGTTCTATATTTAGCTCTATAAAATTTTTAAAAAACCATGAGAGTTCAATCTAGGCTGAACATTTTTTAAGGTGTAAATGTCTCTATCTGCTGTATAATGAGGATAATTTTTTGGTGTCCTAAAATGTCTTCCTGATTGATACTTCATGCATAATTTTCTATAATATTTGCTTGTAGGTAGATACCAAACCATCTGATGAAGCTGCTCTGATTCTTCACAGGAAGGGATTTGATTGTAGATTTTCAAACAGAGACATGGGTCTGCTCTGTTCCACTACTCAGGGAAAGGTATGGTTATTAATATGTAGGAATTTTTACATAAAATTTTAAAATACATGTGGGATTTTCTTTTGGATGGAAGAGTAAATAACATTTTGTTTAGAAACAAGAAGAGCTCAAATCCAAATATTTCTAGTAATTTTGAATATACTACCCCTCTCTGGTGGGAAGCAGTGACTCTCCAGGCTCAGGCACAGCCGTGAGCACTTCATGGCCAGCTCAGCATCCT
>JANRGV010000077.1:4214367-4224788 GCA_024734035.1 Alethe castanea | reverse complement strand
TCTACCAACACACTGTCTTCATCAAGAGCTATCCTATTAATCTGAACCACAGTGAATGTGTAATTCCTGTTGATTGTTAAATTTCTATAATTACTATACAAATAACAGATTAGCAGTTTCCTCCAGTATGTCCAGAACAATTTAGTTAACAAAGTAGGCAGGAAAGCAGTTTTGAACTGTAACACAGTTGTTTCTGTGTGATCTGCTGTGAATACATGGAAGCTCTCAATGCTGGAGGGCTTTCCCTGAGTGGATTTTCCCCCACAAAGAGGTTGCTAGGTCTTCAACTCTTCAGTCAGAATTTATGAAAAACCTTACTTGAAAACTATTTGCTTGAAAATTTTCTTGGACCTGGGACATAATTTTTAATCAAAACTGTGAGACTTCTGAACCTTAAGTATCATGGTCGTTAAAGTCAGGTTAAAGTGGGGATTCAAATGACAGGGGTTAAAGATCAATAGTCCGTTCAGGAGACTTAATGACCTGTTTTCCCAGCAAGTGCTGCAACCAAAGGGCTGCATAGCTGATTTTGCATCATTAGTTTTCATTTTAGTCTGAAATAGAGTAGTTGTTCCAGCCATTTTAGAAATGAGAAAACAGGAGGAAAATTAGGCCTCTGAGAAATATCTGAAAGGTAAAAGGCCTGTCCATTTTAGCTCTACAGAAGTAAAATTTCAGATTGTGCTCTTCATACTACCAAAGTAGTCTTACTGAAATTATGAGGTGTGCTGGGGCAACTTGCAAGAACACAAGAACAGTACATCCACAGATATTCACCACAAAAGCAAAGGTCCAGAGCTGTCGATCTATCTGAATATTCAGTCAAGAAAACAAGCAGAGCATAACAGCTTCCACAGAACATATTTATCTCTTTTTTAACTGAGACAGTTAAAATATTTTTATCTGCTTTTTCTTTCCCCAAGTAATGAGAGGAAATAAGGAAGCAGTACAGCAGCAAGTAATATGGAAATTTGTCCTTAGCTAGGGGCTTTATAAATGCTCGTAAATAATACTGAAGCTAAATGATCCTTCAAATCTGATACCTCACTAAGAAAATTGCAGCCTGCTCAGAAGGAAGAGAATCACCAGTGGCATTTGTAAAACTCAATGAATATCTTGAATTTCTAGTAGGGAATTTGACATTTCAAAGTTAGCTTTGATGTTAATAAACAAGTTTGCAGAAGTGCGTACTCTGCCAGGACTTAAAAACACTAACATTCTAATATTGAGTTTTCAAAAGTGCTTTAAACTCAAGTTCTCAATCTATGATTTACAAAGCAAATCAGAACTGAATCCATAAGAAAAAAAACCTTCTCAGCATTGAGATTCAGAACCTGACAAACAAATATTTGCCCTTCATCCCTGAGAGCAGAATGATGTGTGTCAGTGCAGCAGCAGCACCAAGGTGAAGCACTCAGAACCTTGTTAAGTGGCACTCCTGCTAGGCACAACAGAAGGAGAGATGCTGATGGCAGGGAGACTTTTCTGAAGGATTGGTTGCTTTGATGTAAAGCTGATTGATATTAACAAGGAGAACTCTTATCAGAGGATGTGACTTTTCCTCTAAGACCAGATCAGATATCACTGCACATGTCACTGTTTTGGCACTGTGTTGTAAAAGTTTCCTTTCTCCCACCCCATAGACAATGCTTTATTATCATTCTGGTGGCCGAGGCTGTGAGGAAGGAAAATTACAGGATTGGAAAAGACAAGGTGAATGTGTTAACTGTGTTTCATAGCACTACAAACATACCCTGCTGGGATTTTCACAGAGGGATTGGTGTTATAATAATTGAATCAGTCAGCATGAAGTCTTCTGTGTTCATCCTGGCCACAGAAGACTTTCCCCCTGTGCCTCAAGACAAAGCCTGGGACAGCTGCTAGCATTAGTGTGACACGGACTGACTTCTGCCAGAGCCACACGGTGCTGCAAAAAATGGAAGCACATGGTGACAGGAACACAGGGAATGCTGCAAAGTTGCTGCACTTGCCTGGTTTTTAGTCACTCCTTGGCTTTCCTCACAGCCTTTGAGAACACCTTAGATTGCATTGACTTGTGAAAATAATTATCTAACTGCAAGATATGAATCTCTGCAAGGTACCAGGGCAGCATTACGTTGAGTCACCTGAAATATGTGTGCTTAGGAAAGTATAAACCATTTATCTCAGAGCCCCATGCTGAAAGAACTAGATCATCAAGTAATGAAAGAGTGTGATCACATACAATATTTGTAGTGGCATTCAGCTCCAGGAAAAGAGGTCACTTGCTGTCAATGAGAAACTGAACAGATTTGAAGAACCTTGCATTTCTAGTTCATTATAAAAAAAACCTAAGAATGTCAGCCTTTCAACAACTGCTAATGTTTGAATTCATTTCTAAAGTACTTGACAGGTATCATAGTCAGCTTCATTCTTAGATTCCCTGTGATAAAGAGAGAGTTTAACTGACATTTCTGCTCTTTGTTTGAATTATCTCTTAAATGCTTTTTATAAAATATTTACAAGTTATTAATATTTAATTGTTTCGTAATGAATAATGACTACTTCAAAATTAAATACACTGTGTGCTCATAAGTCAAGAGTTAACTGAAAGAAACACTAAGTAAAGTACAGGAAAACGGGGGAAAACACACTCTAACAGGATCCCTTGTTGAGGTAGCTATATTGACCCTTACAAAATATGGAGGAAAGAAAAAAAGCGGTGATTGCATCAACATTTTTTGTCATTAGATAATAGCTGATGCTATATACCTCTAAATGAACTCTTGCCAAACTTAGCTTAGAATCCAAATAGGGCCTAAGTGCACAAACCTTAACAAACCCAAAATAAACATGGAAGATTGTCTTTGTTTGGACATGAATTGTCTTGGTTCTGAGAACAGATGAGGAAAATCTTACCAATTATGGAGGCTTTTATTTTGCACTTGGGGATGCTGGATTTGGAAGTTTTGATTTTAACAAGAACTAAGAACTGTCTCCCTGCACATGTTGAGACAAAGTGAACAAAGAAGTTTACAGCCAAGATCTAGAACTCAACAGAGTCGTGATTTACACTTTGTACAGGGCCATGACAGTAGCTGCTCAAGATTCACAGAGGAAGATAATATAAATCTCTGCATTATTTCAGAGTTGTCGGGGCTGCCCATTACTTTTAGAGTTGTTTTGGAGTGAGGATTTCTGGAAGGCACTACAAAGCAATGTACACACTTCATGCCAAGGGTATATATTATCACATCCCCTTTGTTTTGGGTCCTTGGAATTTGTCCCCATGCAGTGTTCGGTTTCTGGGCACCGTCCCTGTTTTATTTTCCATTAGAGTTCTTTAGTTTTTGGCCAGCTCTGTTGTTGCTGCCCCTTTACTTTTGTCATTTAGATGCTCAATACTACGAACCCAAATGTTTTGTTGTGGCCACCCTCACTGCAACACTTTTCATCATCAAAGTTTATTTATAAAGTCAACAATACTGATGCCACCAAATAAAGTGGATCATGTAGAACATATATGGAGAAATGTTTTAAAATTTGTTACAGTAAGGTGAATATGGGAAAGATTTTAAGACTAGTAAGTCAAAAGAAACAAAAATACTTTTTGGTCGGCGCTGGAAAAAAGGATTATTTATTCGCTATGTTTCTTTGAGAGAACTGGAGGTAGAATCTTGACCTAGAATTTCAATATACAGGTAAAAAGTCACATTGTGTAAACCTTTATGCGACTGAATAAACAGTATCTTATGTTCACCCCTAGCAGAACTCATTATCTTTACAAATGTAAGCAAGGAACCTGAATGTTTGAAAGGATCTTAAGAGGTCATCCATTCTATCCCTCTAAAAATTTCTTCCTGAATTTCTCTCTAAACCTTCTTAGATAATCAGTTACAGTCCTTCACTACCCTTGTTCCTTGTTCCTAAAAGTTTCATAATGTCTGATGTCAGTCTGCCTCTTGGTGATTTAAATAATGTCTTATACAGTACTGACAGAAAGAAATAGGCAAAAAAAAATCCCCTTCCTTTTTGCAATGATTTCTTATGAATGTGAATATTGCTACTACTCACTCGTTTCCTAGACATCTTCCCTTCTAGCCTAAACAACCAAAATCCACTCAATCCTCCTTTAGATCCAATATCCTGCCTCTTGTTTTCCCTGGACTCTCTTCAGCTGACCCACAAACTTTCTGGAAATGTGGAACTCATGCCAAAGTACAGTATTTTAGATGAGGCCTAGCATTTGCAAAAGAGCAAAATGATTACTTAATATTAATATGTCTGCTTTTGATTCTGCCTTCCAGCATACACCTTGCATCTTTTGCATCAGGAAGACATTGCATCCTCATCATAGTTGCATTGGAGCAATATTCTTTTGTAGGTACAGGAATTTGGCAAAATGACAACTCCTGATGTTCCAGCTGATCCTCAGAGATCAGGAAGGCTGGGCTTAATCTCTGATTTTGACTAGTTCAGCACTGTAAATCTGCTCAAGTCTGACCAGGTCTCTGATGCACCAATAGTGTATCAATAGTGTGAGCCACACTACAAGTCTGGTCACATTCACAGTCCCAAACTCACCAGTAGTGTGATTTATCAATTTGACACTCTAAGTCTGTAAGATTTCAAGAAGAACTTTCACAATCACAGATTCACAAATACTGAAGTTTAATGAAGTAATAGATTATAGAGTCTTGCTAGATTGCCCTATCTTGTCAGATAGCACTATATACAAGTGATCCTGGGTTTTCTCTGAAGCAGCCAGAGGTGCAAATCTTACCAAAGAAGTGTCCCTGTTTTAGGGAGGAAAGAGGATCAAGGCCATTGACTTGTCCACAAAGTGGCTGTAGTCTTACCCTCTTCCATGAAGGATTTGAAATACTAATTCATACTTCTGGGAGAAGTGAAGGTAGGACTATATTCAAATATACTGTTAATGATGTCATAAGTGTTGTGGGGACAGCCACTGCACATATAAATGTTGGATATCAAGAGTAACACAGGGATACTTTACAAAGCTGTAGTTCTTGCACAAGGGTGGAACAGAACTGTGGCACCTTAGTACTACGCCCTGTTCCACCTGTCTGATTGCAGCACTAAGGGTCAGCCTCTGCCTGATCCTTGGGCAGGATCACTCATGGCAGATCTCTTGGACATTACTTCTCCATATATCTTAACAGGATATCTCATGGCTCATTCCCACAAGCAGCTGCCTAAGATATTCAATATTATGTATTTGTGTAGTTAAACACTTATGATGGATTTAGGATGATGGATGGATGGATGGATGGATGGATGGATGGATGGATGGATGGATAGATGCAAGATCCATTTTTTTCTCAGTCTGATCTTCAGATTGAAGAAATTAAGTAGCATCCTGAACTACAATCTGTCCTCCAGAAAACACTTAATCCCTCCACTAAAGACAGAAATAGGTAGTATCTATAAATTCACTAAGCAAATTTACGTTGTACATTTATATCTATACTATCTAAATTTAATAATCTGTTTTGTATTCCTAACAAGTAACAGCTGTTTTGGATGGCCTCAAAAACACACACCTCCACTTAATCCTTGTGTCATTTTGATTAGGACATGTTTGCACAGAAACATCAATTGCCATTTGGATACCTAAGACTATTTCCAAAGGCCTGGAAGGTAAAACACACTGCCAATAGGAGGCTGCACATGAAGAATAGAAGGACAACCTAAAAAACCTAAAAGAGGAATGCCTCAGTTTAGAAGTAATTGGATATTGTTCTTGTTTCTCTTTGTTCAGATTGTTAGATAGATACAAAAACAATCAGGTGAGCCTCATATGACTTACATATTCTACTGTAAGACCTGTCTTGAATGATTAAAAACACAAAACACCATCTGTAATTGAGCAGCAAACCGTTTGCTTCTGATTTATTTCATGTAAACAGTTTGCAAGGCCAAGCTTGGTGTCATTAAAGCAGGTGAGTGTTCCTGGCTAGGGAGATGATTCTTCATTCCCAATGATTACCTGAGCTTGCCTGAGGGGAAGAGAAGCATCCAGAGAGCAAGGCAGTGCCAAAAGGCAAAGAAAGATTCATATTGCTTGGACAACCTGATACTGCATGACTGATCTGGAGCAGTACATGGCCAAGGTAAGTGCTAACAATTTTCACTGGAGAACACACAAACTGCTTAATAGATTTACAGGCACCCAGAGGAGTCAGGGTAAGGAGAAGTGAGTGATGATTGCAGCATGCAGTCTTACGCTAAATTTCTTTGATACTTAAGGAAGGGAAGGAGGCTGAAGTGCTGGCAGCTTATGAAAGAGTTATAGGAAAGATTGAAGGGAATACAGACCCTACAGTTAAGCTGTAGATGCCCTGATACCCATATTGGATGCAGGATAGAAACAATATACATGGGGTCAAATATTCAGGGAAAGAGCTGACGTAGTTTTCTAAGAAGAAATTGTCATGTGAATCTATGAAAAGGTTTTGGTAGTTTGACATTTTGCTGACGAAGCCTAGTTATGAAATGAAGAAAGGGTATCTGTGGGAGTCAGACAGACCTGCATCCCAGGTCAGGCAACCATTACTAAAGAAGACCTGTACCCCAACCCTAGGCCTCGGGTGGCATTTGTTTGAGTTGTGGTGATCCCAAAAGAGAAAGTTCCAAGGAGCTATGGGATTGCCAATGTTGATGCTTTATACATATTCCCAACCCTTATTTTCCAGTTGATCATCGCCACTTCCAGTCCCTAAAATGTTCTTCCTTCCTTGTATTCCCATTGGCCCTCAACTGATCCAGTGTCCCCCACCCAGCCTACCCCATTGGACCCTACCTTCCCTTACTCCACCTCTGCACCACTTTCTCCTATACCCACTGGACCCTAACCTCAGCTCCACCCCCTCTCCTATCCCACATTTATACCCTGGACCTCCTACATCCTGGTCTTCAACCACGGACTCCTACAGAGACCTTGTCCCCTTGGTTAGTGGGTTCGGATTTTTGGGCCTCGTCTCACATTTACTTCCACCATTATTAAAGTATTTTATGTTGTTAGTTGTGGTACCACTCTTCTTTTATTTTTGCCACAATTGCCCTATTATCAGAAGAACCCTAAAAAGTATTGTCAGGAACCACCCTCACCCCCGACAGATATCTGGTTAATGAAGTCAAGCTGGGTATAAGAAAGGTTATCCTGAGTTAGCTCAAAAAGCCTTTCATAGCCTGTGAGCAGACCTGGACTTTTCTGTGCTGTCTACTTCAGCCACAAGTGACCTAGAAAAAAAAAAGGAAGACAAACTGATTTGTAATTGTATGTGGGGACAAACTTTCGAGAAACATGGATTTTAGATGGCAACAAAATGGATTAAGTTTTGCATAGGTAATTGGGAACTGACGCACACAGATAAAACCAGCCTGAATTTCCTAAGTAACATTATCTTAGCAAGCCATTACTGCTCATGTGAGACCTTGATATTCTCAAGCAAGTAGTCTAAACTCAACTTAGTGCCTAATCAGCAGGAGAAGAAACAAAAATAATGTCAGGAATTACTCAAGAAAAGAAAGAAATTAGAAAGGAATGTAAGTTACAGTGAAAATCTATGGTTCACTCCATCTTGTATGTTGTGCCCTTAGAAGCTGTGTAACAGAACTGGAAAAGATCAGCAAAGATCAGTAAGAATAAGGAAAGGTTTGGAAGGATGTCTTTATGAGGAGCAATAAAGTACACTAGGACTATCAATTTTTAAAGGGGAAAGTGAAGAAGAATAAGACACAAGTTTTCACTTTCTTTTCAAGTATTCTGTTCTCATAGATGATACTAAATAGAGTTTTCAGTTTGTGGAAACAAAACAAAGGACACAGATCTTCACAGTTATGATTAACCTGAGGAATTCTTTTCTTGAAGGAAGCTTTGAACGCTGGCAGTTTGCAATGGGGTTCAAGAGTTCAAATGCATAGCAGAAAAGCCATTTGAGAGTTGCGAATATAGAGAAGTTATTCCTGGAAGTCCCTGTATTATGAATGACTGCTTGGGTTGCATATGGGGTAAATACCCCACATGCTTCCCCTATTCTTGTATATTTTTTCTAAGGTTATGGACTTCAGGCAAGTAAAAAAAAGCATGCTTTGGGCATGACCCAGTACGAACAGTCTGTAATGTTAAAAGAGAGTTGGTTCCCAGGGACATGAAGAAACAGTAAGGTTGGCAGTAACCTGAGTTACAATTTGCAGTCAGTGAGCACGGACAGAAAAAAACTTGGAAAATGTAGGTGCCTTGCAACACAATAGTGGTAGGAGTAAGAGAATTTAAAATCCTTTTTATACTCAATATTTTTTCTGTAGTCTAAAAAAATTGCTATTGTAATACCTGTTGAGATAAAATATGATGTATTACTACAAAAACTGTTCTGGTTTTGGTATACTCAGTTCTGAGGAAAAGACCCATTCTGCCCCAATCAAAGGTTTAACTGACTTAAAGCTGTCATACAACTATATCTTCTGGGTAAGCTTAAAAGTTTCACACCAAAACCTTTCTTTGCCTGCTGTCCTGATTTGAAAATACACAGAAAAAATGTGGGACTTCAATACTTTATATTGACAAAGCTTTCAGAATAAATCACAGCTATTTCCAGAAAAGATAAAATAACCTTAGATATGGAAGACATATTAGCAATGTCTACTTATCAAAGCTTTCAAATTTATGATGATTTAATGGAATCCTTATATTTGGAGGACGCATATTCCAGATCACAGGCAGTTTGTAAACCACTTCAAGTGACCCAAAAGAAGAATGATTTTAAATGGGATCTTGAACAACCACAAGCTTTTGAACAAATTAAACAGATGGTAGTTCATGCTGTATTGCTTGGGCTAGTCAGGACAGGACAAGATGCGAAAAACCTGCTCTATGTTGCAGCCAGGAAAAATGGTCCTTCCTGATGCCATGGTAAAAAGTACCTTGAGGATGACTCCTGGGGAGCTGAAGTTAGCTACACCCTGACCAAAAAAAAAATGCTGGCAGCCTGTGAAGGGGTTCAAGCTGCCTCAGAAGTGATTGGCACTGAAGCACAGCTCCTCCTGGCACCGCAGCTGCTGATGCTGGGGTGATTGTTCAAAAGGAAAGTGCTCTTTACACATCATACCACTGATCCGATGTGCAGTAAGTAGAACACTCTAATCACACAGCAAATCTGGATAGGAAATCCCAGTTATCCAGGGATCTTGGGAGACACCACAGACTGGCTCGAAGGTGAAGATTTTGGTCTATCATCAACAGAGGAGGAAAAGGTGACATGCTGATGAGCCCCACCATATAACCAGCTACCAGTAAATGAAAAGTGATACCCTCTCTTCACTGTCATTTTCTGCCAAACTGTAGGACTACATAAAAAATTAATGTTGCTGTATGGAGTCTTACATGATAAGTCACAGAAGCTACCAAGGGAAAAGGTTAATGAAGTCAGGCTGCAGAGGTGAAAGCAGACTTTGGATATGGCTGAATGAGAGAAATGCCTGCACTCTACCTCTACACTGACTCATGCATGAGGGGAAATGCTCTGTGTGGCTGACTGGAATGATGAAAGCCAATTGACAGTGGAGAGGGAAACCCACCTGGGCTGCTGGACTGTGGCAAGACAATGTTGCCCAGGCAGAGAATCTGTCTGTAAAGTACCTCATATAGATGCATGTATACCTTAGAATTGGGCTACTGAAGAACACTGCAGCACTGGACAGGTAGATTTGGCTGCCAAGATTAACACATTTCAGGTGGGTCTGGTGTAGCAGAATAGTGGTGAATTATTTCTCACTTAGCGAGGCCGTGAGGCCTCTGATCTTCAGGAAAGAGATGCAACATTCACTAGGCTTGTGGTCGAGGGGTGGGCTTAACCACGGGCACCATCTCCCAGGCAATCCATAACTGTGAAATGTGCTGCAATCACCTGGGTAAAGCCTGTGTGGTGTGGGGGACGATGCTTGAAACATAAATATGGGGAATCCTGGCAGATTGATCACATCACACTCTGCACACCTGCCAAGGAAGGTGTTAAGTGTTGACAGTGGGGAAAACAGTCCCTGGATAGCTGGAGACACACCCTGTGCCTCACACCACTGCCTGGAACACCATGCTGTGCCTTGGAAAGCCAGTCTTCTTGAGACATGGCTCCCCCAAGAGAAATTATTCTGACAATGGAACTCATTTCAAAAACAGCCTGGTAGACACCTGGGCCAGAGAGCACAGAAGTAAATTTGATACACCAGTCTCTGGTGCTTTGTATGTTAAAATGCATTGGACTGTTGAAAACCACCTTGAAAGCGATGGGATTTACATTTAGCAAAGGCTGCCTTGCTGGTTAACATCAGCTGAATTGACCCTTCCCAATCAAAACCTCCATACACTCTAGAAGAGATAAAGTCCCTGTGATACACCTGAGACATGTGTGAAGGAAGACAGT
>JANRGV010000077.1:4094164-4111558 GCA_024734035.1 Alethe castanea | reverse complement strand
CCTGATACTTTGAGGAGGGTGAGATTAAGAAATTTTGTGTGTTTTTCTGCTCATAAAAATACGTGCATACTACATATAGATAGGGCTTTTTCATCGTAAATGTACGTGTCAAATTTTGCATAACTTGTTCCTTGGGAGGCTGTTGGGTAGCCATCAAAAATGCCCTGTTAGTTCACTAGAAAACGAGTTGCTTTTCCAAATACTGATATATTAGAGACAATTAACAAAGAATTTTCTAAGGAATTTTTAGTGGGTGCCTATGCATTAAATAGAATTTTCCTTTAAAGCCTGTTTACAGAAAATGTATTGGCACATCCTTGCATTGTTCTACGTCGTCAGTGTCAGGTATGTCTTTTATATTATCTATTCCAGTAAAAGCTCCTGTGTACTGTCATATCTCTTTATAGGAAGCTTTGCAATTTTTTGGGGGACTCTGCTACATTAGCACGTTTTTACTTGTAGAATATGTGTATTCTATTCTGCAGTTTATCTTATTTTAAAAATCTTGCTCATTTTTGTTTGGGCAGTGGAAAGCAAATTACAGGAAAGTAAGTGTTTTGGGGTCTGCAGTGCAACTTTCAGATTCCCATTTACATGCGAGATGCTTTGTTTCATATGTTCTGATTTATGTATGATTTGTTGTTTAAACTTTCAGTATACAAATACTTAAAAGGGCTGCCCATTTCCCTAGATTTCAGTGAGAACTTGCTCACATTTTTAGCTGACCTTTATAGAGTTAAAATTCTTAACATCTGAAACGCCTTTATCCTTCAGAGTTATGCCATCTGCAAGTGTGTGTCTAAGACTGCAATTATTTATATTTTTAACAGGTTAACTATCATGCACGGAATTATCATCTCACGCCATTTACAATTGTCAATATCATGTACTGCATCAATAAGACACAGGTCAGTATTTGGTGTCAGGCTGTATCTGAGCACTGAGAGTTCCTGCTACATGTATGTGCATTGAAATCTCTAAGTGTTTATGTAGCTGGTGTTGAAAAACATGGCTGTTATGAGGCTTTCTTATTTTTATGGTTACAGAAATGTGTTAAGAAGATCAAGTAAACCATTATTTTTTTCAGATTATGGATGTTAGAAAACAAAAGGTCATTGAAACTAATTTTTTTTCATTAGGATTCTAAAAGTTCATTAATTGTTAAGTGGATAAAGTTATTGTTGAAGTGACTCCTGCCAAAGATAGTACTGAGTAAATTTCGAATTTTGCAGGGAAATGGCAATCCTTAAACTCGGATCAGATGGCAGGAAGAAATTCTTAATTCTGAATTTCCTGTGGATGTACTTTTGACATCTTGAGCTCACTTTGTCCATAGAAAATGGTGTTAAGTTTATAATACAGAGTGTTAGAGACATGCCTCCAAAATTATTTACAGGCCTTTGAAATTATTGAAAAACAAAAATTTCTTCATAGATTAAAAAATGAGTTGTTACCTTAATTTAATGACAGTTAAAGTTGAACAGTAGCCCTGTGTGGTCTGAATTTACTGAAATTTTTTTTCATTAAGAAGTTGAAAATATTTTTGAGTTTTATGTTGCATATTTCAACACACAGGGTCCAAGAGCACTCTGGAAAGGAATGGGCAGCACTTTCATTGTTCAGGGCATAACCCTGGGAACAGAAGGCATCATCAGTGAATTTACACCTTTGCCAAGGTATAGCATGGGGTTTTTACTGCTTCTAACAAATTAATAGGTTGTTGACTTATTTTCAGGATGTTAGTAAGGCTGTTTGAAAAATCTTACTTCATGAGAACAACCAGACGTTAAATAGGTGTTTCCAAACACAGTGTGGTTGTCTTGGAAAAGACAACCTTGTAATCCATAAATAGTGAGGGACTCTTTCTGGGAACTTTATTTATTTGTGTCTGCTTACTGGTCTGAGTATAGAAATACTGAAGCAAATTGGGCTTTGGTATTCAGCTCTGTAATAATAATTTAAAAATCAAATTTTTCTTCTTTTATTTAGATTTTTATTGTGTGGTAATGGCAAATACCATACCTAAGGTAAAAATTCCTGGTCTTACTAATCTAATACAGAAAACTTGCTCAGCTAATGAGCCAGCACTGACATTTTGCTGAATATTTGCACTGTCTTTGGTAGGTGGGAGAACAGAATGGCCTGCATTAGTAAATGAGAAGACTTAGTAAATGAGTGTCCATGTGACTGGCAGCTTTGTCTTCTGCCTTCCTTGACCATCAGCTATATGTACCTCGTGCAGTATTCTCATAAAAAGATGTTACAATTAAAAATCACTGACTTCATTTAAAGAGATGTTAATCATTTTACATCACTGTATCAATCTTCTGCTACAGAAGTTGAGTAATTATTTTTACTAAAAGTATTCAGGGACATGGAAACTACCATGGGTTTAAAAAGCAGAAATATGGTTAGGCTAAGTCAAATACTGTTATGATGCATGCATCCATCTTAATAAAAGTAGGCATTTGCAAGTTCGAAAGCACTAGCAAAAGCTAGTTCATATGTATTTTAAATATTTCATGTTTAAATTGTATCGAGTGTGTATTTAAGGTTTTTGGTCAGCTCTCTTTCATCGGAAATTGAAATTTCCAGGCACATGCTTTCCTCTAAGTGTGTTTTAGATACAGCTCTTATGGGTATGTTCAAGTTTACGAGATGTGATGTAGTGTTTATGTCTTCATAGTTCTGAATTCTCATAGATGTGAGCAATGATTTTCTACTTGTGGGCCAGTTCAGCAGTTTCAAAAGTAAGCTGGTGCTGCTGCCAAAAGAATCAAATCTTTCTGCTGGAAGCCGCTTATTCCTTCCTCTGTGCTACTCCCATCTTTGTGGAAACACAGTGTGTGAACAGACAGGAAATTAACTGGATTGGGAAGGTGATCTGGCTAAAATGGTTGTCTCATACGTGCGCCACCTGCAGCAGTTTTCTGCTGAATGCTCTGTCTTCCTTTTTAGTGGTGGCTTGCATGTTTGGATGGTCACAGGGAGGAGAAGGTTATTGCTTGTAGTAGCAGTGCCAGCAAATCTGATTTTATAGGTTATTTAACTACGTTATCAGGCTCCAAAGAGCACAAAGAAGTGAAATGTCAATTCTATGTTATAGTTGCATGAAATAATTGCCCGGTTTTAGGAGAGGAGCCCAGAAATGAGTGTTAACATTTTGTACCAGACAAACTTGTTGCATAATTGTTCTTCCACTGCAGGGACAGTTGTGCCTTGTAGATTGACAGGTTAGCCTTTCACACATTAGTTTGGCTGGTTTAATTTTCTGCATCATTTAAGTATTATGGGTAAGTGGATGTGATCCAAGTGTCTGAAATACATGATGGTAGAAATGATCTTCTGTTCCTCTTTAGTGATTGACCTATGTTTTTAAAATGTGATAGCTAGCAGCAGCACACAATTCTTCAAAAAGGGTAAAATCTTACCTTTCTTGGATTAGAGTTATTTTAACTACAGGCAATGTCTGATTGTGATTCCTGGGCAAGACTTGAAGCTGAACACTTTATAGCTTGTTATTAAAAGTACAAAGTCTAGTGTGCCCAGCACTTCAGACAAGTATCTATACCTCCCAGCTGGAGTATTGACCATATGCATTGTAAGATCATGTGGTATTTGAATGGTATCTTGAGCTAGGTGGGTTTACATTTTCTGTCAGGTGGAATGTAAACATTTGTTGTTTGTATTTTGAAGTGTGTAGCTAGAAATACTACTTCAACTAAGTATTTTTTATGTCACCTGTGTTAAATACACAGGTTTTCTTCTGTTCTATCAGAATAAGCTAAGGACTGGTCATAGGACAAAAAACTTCAGTTACGTCCGTGTGGAATTACTGTGCAATTCTAGTCTGACCTCTTGCACTGGATTTATTCTTGTCTAACGGTGCCAGAATATGATTTAGATTTTCTGCAAAGAAACAACAGGGTAGACATAACCTAAAGAGCAGAACAGCACAACCAAACCAAAATGAAATAAAAATTATTTCTTGATAAAGTGAAGGTATGAAGATTTTAAAGTACTCCAGTATTCCCTGAAAATTGCTTTGGGCACTTATACATAAGGTTGCTAAATAAATGGTGAGCTGATTAGTGTCAGTTGCTGTGAGAGCTGCAAAAATCTTACTAATTAATAATTGAAATCTTTTTTGATAGAATGTCTGACAGCCCCCAAAAATACTAGAAGTTAAACATGATTTACTAAATGTTTTGCTATGTCTTTCATATATGGGAAATGCTTCAACATAAATAGTAGAACACCACTATGACAACTGGTTGTTGACACTCAAGGAAGAATTGCTTGAGAATTACATGTGGGTGATTATTCATATTCATACTTCTCTTTTTAGGGAGCTTTCATATAAATGGAACCTCAAGCAGATAGGTGGACACCTTTTACTCAAAGGGTAAGTACAGCACGTGTCTTATGTCTTATTATCTAAACATAATAAAACTACCAAATAGACATAAGTTTAGTCTGCTGCTACGTTTACTTGACAAGATGCTAACAGTACTTTTCAAATGCTGATTTTTTTGAATTATCTTGATTACATACACCACTTTCACACATTTTCTTACACTACATCCCTGTGTCTGTAGAACTCCACTGATTTAAAAGACTAGATTCTTTTAGACCTTAATTAGTCTGATCACATGGAAATAGAATTTAAAACTTTTAAATAGTTTAAAACTTTAAACTTTTGACTGAAGCTTATCTAAACTTGTTGATGTACATTTTAGTAATTAAGTTATACCTTTGTTAATTTTGTCTCGGGAATAATTTGGTAGATAAGTTTATCAACTTCCAGGTGCCTGTTTGGCTAAAATTATAGTATTGTCATTAAGTTAATTCTTATATCCTTAATTTCTACAGGTTAACACATGTGATAGCAATGCCTTTTTATTCTGCAAGCCTGATTGAAACTGTGCAGGTAACTTACATGTATTTGGGATGTTTAAAAGATACTGTTACTCTTTATAGATTAGACTGTGTGGAGAAATGAATCTTTGAATTCAGGTTTGTGTTGCAGTAGTTGCATTTGTTTTGCTTGAGGCTCTGTGACTTTGCTGAGAAGGGTGTTTACTATGAAGGGTAGACATTGTAGTAACTTAACTTTAAATATAGAATTAGAAAGGACATTTAATGTAGACAGTTGGAATATGTTGCGTATGAAATAAGGACTTGCTATATCTATTTGTTCCAGCAGATAAAACATAAAGAAGTTAAGTATAAAGTTTCTTTGCTAGAAAGCAACTCAATATGAACACAATTTAAAAAAAAAAAAAAACAACAAAAAAGCATCTCTCTCAGCCTTTTAGGTAGGTGATCTTCTGTGTAATGGATTGATTATGAAAGTTCCACTGTGATCTGAGGATTTTAAGATTAGTAGCTTCAGCTGTTTGCAGGTATTTTAATGAATAAGAGTGTGCGTGTGCATGTGTGGTGTATGAAATAAGTTCTTGAGTTCCTGGAAACATCATAAGCTTACTAGAAACACAGCAGAGGTAATGATAGCATTTGTGAAAATTTTTATACTGTATTAATTGGTTCAGGGGAGCAACTTGGCTTGCCAGGTTTGTGTTACATTCCTGTGCTGGAAGAGGACAATGACCAGTGACAAACAACAAATCAGAGAAAGATTGTTGGATTTCCTACTAGGAGATTTATATTGACTTAATTTTCTTAATTCTGATAAACCATGCTGTTCAACAGTATCTGTTTGACACTTAGCTAAGTAAATACATTTCATCAAAATAGCTGTAAATAGTGGAAATTTATAGTGGTCACATTTGTTCTTTTGTCATTAACATCTCAAACCTCATGGTGGCGTGTTAGGCCAAAGCAAGAATGGTTTTGAAGTGTAGTGACTGTAGTGATGTGAGACAGAAGAGGAGTCAGTAGGAGTTGTGCTGCTTAACTGGTACTTAAAGTCCACAACAACATTACGTTCTCAGGCATTTAAACTCGTTTCTCTCCTGCACAGAAAAGACCATGAAGGCTCTGCAAGCTGTGTAGTATTTCCTCAGAATACTGAGGAACATTCTGGTGGTTTATTCTGGCATGAGGTGAGGGCATAGACCACATGGACTCAGAGACTCTGACATTTAGGAGAGCACAGAATCTTGAATTTTGGATGTAAACCACAGGATGAAACACAGGAGTATAACCATTAGTAGGAGAAATAATGTTTTTAGCTTAATCGTACACTCACAGGTGGAATGTAACAGGAAATAATTATTACACAATTTTTGTTTTCAGTACATGAACAGAATAATTATCTCTTCACAGAGGAACTGCATGGGTAAAAAATACTACTTTAAATGCACATAATGCCATGAAAACATTTGAAACTGAGCTTTAATTATTAAATTCTTGTCAAAAAATGACATTTCAACGCTAGTAATATAACTTTACTATGTAGATTCAAGTTCAAAAGCTATAGTCTTTAAAGTAAAGAGGTTTTGAATTAAATAAGTACTTCCTGGCATTTTGCTCCAGATGTAGACATTTTAAGTTCATGACTGTTTTGCATTTCGATACTTCCAGCAGTAGGCTGAAAGTTGAATTTCTTTGGTAGAAGCACAGATGACTGCACTATACATTAAAAAGCCCTCACTTCTTTAAGATGGATTCATTCTTTGAAAATAAGCTTAATTGAATGCTGTGAAGAGTGTTATAACATGGGACTTTTATTTGTTCAGCTATGTAGACACAATAGCATGCAAGTGTTCAGCTCTCTTTTTAGAAGTTTAGCAATGATGAAGTGTCAGAGTGGATGTCAGGATGATTCTGAAGTGCTCAGCACGAGTTGTAACTCCTTCTTTGTGCTTGTAGAGTGAAATAATTCGAGACAATCCTGGCATCCTGGACTGCGTGAAAGAAGGAATTGGCAGAGTTGTAGGCTTGGGAGTACCCCATAGCAAGCGTCTCCTTCCCCTGATGGTCCTGGTTTTTCCCACTGCTCTACACGGAGTTCTTCACTACGTCATCAGTTCCATCGTCCAGAAGCTTGTCTTGTTTGTTTTGAAAAGGGATAATTCCCACAGCCTTCCAACTGAGAGCTCCACTTCTGTGCAGAGCATGCTGGATGCATATTTTCCAGAACTTATTGCTAGCTTTGCTGCTAGCCTTTGTGCTGATGTCATGCTTTACCCACTGGAAACAGTTTTGCACCGCCTTCATATTCAAGGGACACGCACAATAATTGACAATACAGACCTTGGCTATGAAGTGCTTCCAATCAATACTCAGTATGAGGGAATGAAAGACTGCATAAATACTATAAAACGCGAAGAAGGAGTGCAAGGTTTTTATAAAGGATTTGGAGCTGTTATAGTACAGTATACCTTGCATGTGGCAGTTTTACAGCTTACCAAAATTATTTACTCAACACTGCTTCAAAATGTTTCTTAATCTGTCCAAGTCTGGATCTGGTACATTGGACATGATTGAATTGCTAACTAGTTATTGTTTAAATGGCTTAGAAAATGAACTTTGGGGAATCCGCTCTGTGGAGTCTCCTTACACTGTAGAACAACTTGTTTTAAAAATGGGGATATAATTTCCGAAGTGTAATTAAAAAAGAACTGTTTAAAAATTACAGACACAAATTGAGTACGTCATATGCAGTCATACAAAGGGGATCAGATTTCAAATGTGATTGCATTGAGGATTTCCTTTTCCTCTTACCAATTCTCTGATATTAGGAATGGATATGAATTGTTAGTATCTGCTTTATAAGCATCACATCTGATATTTAATATGGACTGTTAGCCAGTTTAAAGGAATTTATTTTCTTAAGTTAAAAGAACTTGCAAGTAGGGGACTGATGGCTTTACTGGTCTTTTGAAAATGTTTCCAACTTCACTGTTAATGGAACTGTGAGTAAGATAGAAACCGTAAAAGTGACTTAAGTAGACTCAAATGTTTTTACAGGTACATGGAAGATTAATTTTGCTGCAGTGTGGCAGAAGATGACAAATGGGAATCTCTTGCTTTGTATAAAAACAACAAAAAATGGGTGTGGGCAAAGTTGCACCGAATGCAACTGTCTTGTGGTTTGTTTGCAAGGCTTACAAAGACTGTGTGAATAAAGCAAAATAGAAACTGATATGTGCATGTGTAAGTGCCATTTTTAGTTGACTTTCCACTGATAACTTCAGGGTTTAGTTTTACTCTAATGCTCCATATGATAGCGTAATAATCATACAGGTCTGTGTAGTAGTAGTAGTAGTTGTGGTGTTCAAAGTGTACAGAAAGCCTGAAAAACAATTGGCTGTTCCTAGAGTTGCTCTTGTTAGATTGGAGGGGTGTGTATAAAATTGTCTCCTAAATTATTTAGCACTGTTGCCTGTAGTTTAAAGTCTCTGCTAGTTTAAATATTTTGTGCAGCAGAGCTAAGTCTGTTTATGTGCAAGGGAACCACAGAAATACATATTTTTTGCCCTCTCTCCTTTCAGACTCAGCCTGAAAATGATTTTTAATCATTCTAAATAACCTAGTCCTTGGTTTCATCAGTAAATTTGAGGGATGGGGAAATGTTTTTTGCAAATAAAACAAGCATGTGGAAAGTCACTTTTAAATTATGAGAGGCTGCTACTTTTTTCACATTCATATGTGGCAAGTCTGTTTTCGTGAATGCTGTAAACTGATCTGCGTTTTAATCATTAATCATTGTGTAGTTATCAATTATGGAAAGTAGTCATGGTAAAATTATGCAAAGGTGTTGCTCTTTTTAAGTTCTTACTTCAGATCAGGTCTACTTTATTATTAATCTAACTTTCATGTATTTTAAATGCTTAAGTGTTGAAGTGGAAAGTATGGTGAACTTGGATAGTGGTTTCTTTTAAAATACTGTTGATTGCAATCTTACTGTATAGTGTATAAAATAAAATGATAATTCACTGTAAGTATTATAAATTAACTCGCCAAAGAATGATGTAAAGGAATCCTGTTTTGTGTGTTATGTTTTACTGTATAGACTCCAGAGTTCTTCAACTTTCCTACGTGCAAGAGCATGATGAATTAAACTATGTGCAAGAGCATAGGTAAAATACTCAGTTCCTGGCTTAGTTTCTTTTAAAATTTCTGTGAGTATCAATATGGCCATGCCAGAGAGTTATCCAGATTGGAAAGGACCTCAGCAGGTTCTGCAGTCCAAATTCCTCCTCTAAACAAGGACAGCATTGACTTGTACATGCCCTGGTCCAGTCAGGTTTTTAATACATGAAACTGGCCTTTTTCAAAGGTGTTAAATTCAGACGTAGCAAACAATTTTATCCCATTTACCTTGAAGCAATAACTGCGTGCAACTTGCAGTCCAACGCTTCCAGATGTCTCTGTAAAATTGGCCAATCCTGTTTTTCTAGGAATAAAATTTTAGGGTGTTTTGCCTTGTGAAATGGAGGACTTGCCTTTATATATTCTTCAGTGGGGGAAATCAGTTCTCAGAAGTGGCACTAGAGACTGCTATAATATTTTATTGTGACAAACACTTGCTTTCATTGCTGACAGTTTTACAGTTGTAATCTAGGTTCTCAGATCTGTAACTTTAAGCAAGGTGAGAAAGAATGCTGTCAGTGTAGAGCAGCTGTTCTGTGGAAAAAACCTTTTGCTTTGGGCCATTCTTTTTCAGTCTTCTTCCCAGCAATTAGAATGAACATGTTCAGATTTTTCATGTATACTTTTTTATCTTCCAAAACACTTAATACGTTTTGTCCAGAGTAGCTAGAGGTTTGCCCATACAAAAATACAAAAGAGTTTGGGCTGAAAAAAGTAATTTTAACCTTTTAAGTCACAAGTGTTTCTGGTTTTCATTTGGATTTTAGATCTGAAGTAGTCAATTTTTAGCCTACACAAATGATTGGTAGGTGGCTTCAGCAGGAGATACCAGTGAAAACTACAAAACACTGAATTGGCTGTAGAAAGTAGGTTGTGGTGGAATATGAAGAATTCTTAGGCACTCTTGTGCCTGATACAATTTTTTGTGCCTTTTTTTTCTCTCTACTTTTTTTTTTTTAATCTTTAAAGGAGAGCTGATTTCAAGGTCAATCTTCCTGAAGAAAGACAGACTCCAGTGTTTTCCACAGTGAAGAATTAGTTGGCTGCTTATCCATGTCTCTTACAAGGAAACCCTTCATGTGTAGGAAACTTTGGACTGTGAGGCCTCCTGGAAGCAGGCAAACATCTGTCTGTGTTCTTTCATGGACAGCATACAGATCACACTTGGCTTTTAGTTGTGTTAGAGTGGAGCTTTTAGATCCAGTATTGGTGCCAATGCTGAATTCTCCAGGATTGCTCCAGCTGTGTTCATTCCTTTTAGCAGATCTACTTTGTGGTACACGATCTGCCTCTGGGTACTGTCCGTAGTAATGTGAAATGTCCAATTTCACAGATTTATGCAGAATTTGTAAGTCTCAAAATCACGTTTTTCTTAGCGCCTCTGAACTGAGCAGCAAGTTCAAAGCAAGTATATGGAAGGTATTAATTTCACATGGTCAATCAGCTGGACACGTGCATGCAGCTACAAACACGGAGAGAGTCACAGACTACCCTGAGTTGAGAGGGACCCAAAGGATAATCAAAGTTCAGCTCCTGGCCCTGCACATGGCACCCCCAAGAATGGCACTGAGTGCCTGAAGTGCTGGCACCATTTTGCTGGGGAGCCTGTTCCAGTGTCCAAACACCCTTGGGGGCAAGAATCTTTTCCTAATACTCAACCTGAAACTCCCCCAACAAAACTTCAGGCCATTCCCTTGCATCCTGTCACTGGTAACACCAGACACAAGGCTAAGCGTCTGCCCCCTTCCTCCCCTCACTGAGTTTGCATACTCCAGTGGGATCTCTCCACAGTCCCTTCTCCAGGCTGAACAGACCAAGTGACCATAGATGCTCCTTGTAAGGCTCTTCCTTCAGCTCCTTCATCATCTTCATGGCCCTCTTTGGACACTCTTAATATCTTTATGTCTTATATTGTGGCACCCAAAACTGCCCCCAGGAGTTGAGGAAAGGTCACCCCAGTAAAGAGCAGAGCCGGACAATCCTCTCCCTTGCCTGGCTGGTGATGCTGTCCCTGATTCCCCCCAGGACAGGGATGTCCCTCCTGGCTGCCAGGGCACTGCTGACTGAGATCCAACTTGCCAGGGACCAGGATCCCCAGGTCCCTTTCCATGGTGCTGCTCTCCAGCCTCTCATTCCCCAGTCTCCCCACACATCCAGGGCTGCCCATCCCAGGTGCAGAATCCAGCACTCACCCACACAGTTGGTGATTGTCCAGCCCTGTGATTCATCGAGGTCTCTCTGCAGGGCCTTCCTGCCTTTGAGGGAGTCAACAGTTGCTCCCAGTTTAAGTGTTATCAGCAAACTTCTTTAGTGTACTTTGCAGTTCTGTGTCCAGATCACGTATGAGAATTTGAAGAGCAAAGGGCCGAGGATGGAATGGAGCTCTGCAGAATCTCACTAGTGACAGGTCAGCCGTGTGATGTCACCCACTCACTGTCCCATTTGTGCCTGACCCATGAGCCAGTTACTCAGCCAACACATGATGTGTTTATGCAGCTGTGGGCTGGGTGTTTTGTCTAGAGTGATCTTGTGAGTGACAGTATAGAAAATGTTACTGAAAGCCAAAAAATTACATCAACTGGTTTCCTTTGATCAGCCAGATGGGTTACCTTGTCATAAAAGGAAATCATATTTGACAAAGAGGATTTTCCCCTCATGAAGCTATGCTGGCTGTGACAGATGACTGCATTGTCCTTCAGATGTCCAGAATATTCCTAAAGCTCCTGGGTGATAACTTCATAGTACCAAGGCATCACATCTGAGTGGGAAAGATGCCCTCCTTGATTTGTTGCTCATTAACAAAGGATGTTTTGTGAGTGAATTGGTGATTGGTGGCCATCTTGGCCACACTGACCATGTAGTCATTGAGTTTAAAATCTGTTGACAAGAGGAAAAGTGCCTCAGCTGTGGACATGAAGAGAGCAAACTTCAGGAACTTCTAATGTGGTCTCTGGGAAAATATTTTAGAAAGTGCTGGAGTTCATCAGTGCTGATCACTTTTTGAGCACCACCTCATAAATGCACAGAAAATTCCAAAATGTTGAAAGTCAAGCAAGTGAGGCAGACGGCTAAGAAGGGATCTTTTGGCCAGAGGAAGCAAGGTTGGGTGACATGGGAGAAAAATACAGATGCTACTGTGAGGGAGAAAATTCATGCAGCCAGAACTCGGCTGGAGTTGACACAGGCCAGGACTGTGGGGAACAATGAAAAGATTATATTCATTTGTATTTAAATCATTAATGGTAAAAGGCAGTGCAGAGATGACATTGGCCCACTACAAGATTAGAGTGGTCACCTCCTGACTAGGGACAGAAACAAGGCAGAGGTGTTCAACACTTTCCTTGCCTCTGTCTCCAACACTGCTGATGGGCTGAGGGGCTCTGAGTGCCCTGAGCTGGAGGACCATGACTGTGAGAGTGACAAAATCCCAGCTCACCCTCAGCCTGTGCAGGTTCTGTTGCTCCAGCTGGATCCCACAAATCTGTGGGGCATGATGGGATTCATCTGAGAATACTTGAAGAGCTGCTGATGTCATTGTGAGCCTCCCCCAGTGATTTAATGATTTTTGAACATTCTTGGGAATCCATAGTGGTCTCAGTTGCCTGGAAGCTGGGGAACGTTGTCCCAGTTTGCAAGAAGGGCAAGAAGGCTGACCCAGGAAACTGCAGGGCTGTCAGTCACACCTTCGGTGGTGTCATTGGAAAAATTTTGGAGAAAATTATTCCTGAAGGTATTGAAAAACACCTGAAGGACAATTCAGCCCTTAGCCACAGCCATCATGGCTTCATGAGGGGAAAGTTCTGCTTCTGATTTCATTTTGCGACAAGGTAAACCACCTATGGGGATCAAGGGAAGCCATGCAGTCTTGATGCAGTCTTTTGAATTTCAGCAGAAATTTTGATACTGTCTCTTCCAGAGTCCTTCTGGACAAAACACCCAGCACACAGCTGCATAAACACATCGTGTAATGGGTGAGAAACTCACACATCACAAAGGGTGACAGTGAATGGGCTATCATCAGACTGGTGATCTATCACCAGCAGGGTTTCACAGGACTCCATCCTCAGCCCTGTGCTCTTCAAATCTTCATAAACAACTTGGACACAGGAATCAAAGGTAAATTAAATAAGTTTGCTGATGACATTAAACTGGGAGATGCTGAAAAGAGGCTGGAAAGCAGCACTGTAGAAAGGGACCTGGGGATCCTGGTCCCTGGCAAGCTGGATCTGAGTCAGCAGTGCCCTGGCAGCCAGGAGGGACATCCCTGTCCTGGGGGGAATCAGGGACAGCATCACCAGCTGGGCAAGGGAGGAGATTGTCCTGCTCTGCTCTGGGCTGGGCAGCCTCACTCGAGTGCTAGGGGCAGTTTTGGTATTGAAATATACAAAGGTTATAAAGCTGTTAGAGTATCCAAAGGAGGGTCATGAAGATAATGGTCTAGAGGGGAAGGCATAGGAGGAGCAGCTGAGGTCACTTTCTCTGTTTATCCTGGAGGAGACTGGGGTGAGACCTCACAGGGGCCTTCAACATCCTCACAAGGGGTAGAGGAGGGGCAGACACAGATCTCTCTTCCTAGGTGACCAGTGACAGGACCTGAGAGAATGGCCTGAAGTTGTGCCATGGGAAATTTACAATGGACACAAGAAAAATGTTTTTCACCCAGAGGGTGTTTGGGCACTGGAACAGTAATTTAGAGGTTATTAAAGTAACTTAAAAGTATTAGAAAAGATGGAAGGAATTTTTAAAAACTGTGAAGTTTTTCATGGGATGACTACCAAGCAGCATTCATACATGTACTTTCAAGGGCAAACAAGCAAACCAACCACATCATTGCTGCTTGCCACATACTTCTAAGGAAGAGGAGCAGGAAAATTACATTGTAGGAAAATTAGATTGCCAGCAGGCACAGACAGAGAATACAACCTGTCTCGGTATAGGATGTCTAAATATAGAAGTAGATGCCAAAACCTTCTGAAAACAACACCTCCCAAGACAAGATTCTCTGGGGTTTTTTTAATAAAAAATAAATGGGACAATTTACAGGATTCTATCTTGATAACCCCCAAGATAGCAAGTAAATAGTCCATGCTAACTTTCCATGAAGATGGGTGTTTGAATGATCACTTACAAACAAAATTTGTAAGAAATCTCTATGATAAATTTATAGATTAATAACATCATTCATGTAATGATATCTTCCTTTCATGTCTGGCCTATTCTTCATCTCTTTGTCCTGCCCACAAATGTTTGTTTCAAGCAGCCAAACAACAGAATGGCTGAAAATAAATGACTCACACTGCCATAGTATTCTGCCTAGTTAGAGTCTGTCTATTAGGCTGATAGCATAAACTTAAAACCTTGGCAGATGTATTTTTATTTATTAAATATAATTAAAAATTATTATATTGATGAAATATTTTTGAAAAGGTAGTCTTTGTAGCAACATTTTTAAGCAGTGCCAGCTCCCTTCAGTCTTTGTCTTTGAAGAGAAATTGGGGTCTTTGCCAGAATTCGTGTTAACTACTGCTGTCAGAAACCTATAGGCAAACTTGCCCTTTATCTGGAAGTGGCAGCTGCAGCACTAACATTTCCGAGAAACTGTATCTCTCAGTAACCTCTCAAGGTTTCTTCACCTTACTCCCATAAGAGATATTCTGTTAAACATTATTACTCCTGCAAAATGCATATCCTTAAAATTAAAGAAGTATCTAACAGGCAAATATAAGAAGTCAGGAAGACGAGAGGCACCTTGGCAGGTTGTATTAATGCTATTGTAAGGATAGTTTCTGGATTTTGCACGTTAGTAAGAGGGGACATAATGCTAAAGAGTTGACCTATACTGAATGGAATGCACACATCTTCCCCATCGGTATGCCAGCGAAATGCATGATATTTATTATGAGATCAGCTAGTCTAACTAGAATAAAGGAATGCATTTCTCTTTGGATTCCATGGTGTCCCATGGCTGAGGGATGATAGAGAACACAACTGGTTGATGGAAAATGCGTAAAGCAAGCTTTGTATATTTCATGTGCACCTTTTAACCTTTTCTACCAGTGTGTTTCCAAAGAGAGGTAGAGATTGTTTGAAGACATCAAGGCTCTGCCTTTGCACAGAACTGTCCCAGTTACTTTTGCAGTACTCCACTCAGGTTGTTGAATGTTGGATAGACATTCCCAACTCATCAGGTTTTATTCATGCACAAGGTCCAGCATAGCTCTGTGGGACTTCGGGTTATAGGATCAAGTCCTGAATTATGTACTGCAACAATTCTCCTGCGCTAGAAGTTTAAATGAGGGACCTTGCCACAAAAGTTCATCGAGTGTGTAGGGACCAACAGAGACAGCTGTGGACAGCTGCTGCCTCCTGTGCTCCATGCAGGACTTGCAGAATTGGCTGCTGATTCGCTTTCCAGATGCATTTGTCTAACAATATCTGGCATGTGGACCTGGTGTGAAAAGAGCCTGTGCTGCAGCCAGTTGGCATTAGCTGTTGGCTGTCTGTGCCAGGTGAATGGGATCCCAGGCTGGGAGAAAGCCTGTAATGCCACTTTCAAGGAATTGAACAGGGTCACAGGCTTCTCTCCAGGTGGGAGGTGCATCAACACACTGTAAAAGATGTGCTCTTTTTGCTGCTCAGGCTCAACTTCTCTGTCCAGGATGTACTCTGCAATTTGTCTACTTGAGTTTAAATATACAAGGGACAAGTTGGTGAGAAAAGGAAAAGATTGTGAGGCTTCATATAGCTAAAGGAACAGTGAGATAGAGATAAGTGAGTATTTGAACAGCTTTGCTCCAAGTATTAAAACAGGAGAAGTTTAGTTTGTTGATATAGATTTCTTCATAAGAAAAAAAAAAAATCCACAAAACAACTGTCTGAAAATATTATATAGAAAACGTGATTTTTGCTTTAACTGCCCAGGGTATTGCAGACACCTTGAAAAGTTCTGTAGGTGCTTCAGAGGATTCTTGAAAACTGGCGCCCATTTTAGATCTTGATCACTTGGGAAAAACATTTAGTCTTGAGTCTAACTTAGGTTTTGAAAGTGTGTCTTGGGCATACAAACCCAGACCAGCAAAGTACCTAAGGAAAGAAGTAAATCTGTTCTTTCATTGTCCATATAGATGAAAATATACTCCTTTGTCCATCTGAACCCTGCTAGGCAGTGTCTGCTTTCTTCTAAATGTACTCTTGTTGCAATCCATAAAGTACAGTATATTCCTCTTCTACCTGTGTGTGTTGCAGGAAACTGTCCAGCCCACAGGCAAATATCATTCAGAAGATTCAGAGAGGGGTGGTTGCCTTTTGCAATACAAGCGAAAAACAGCATGGCATGGCTGTGGTGGTTGCAGAAAGTGTCGTGCTATTGTAGGAAATCATTAACAAAATAACTTCATGTCAGTTTTTTCAAGAACTAGAGCATATGCTACCTAATTTTGCAGAATGACATAACTTCTGAAATTTAGTATTTATTCATCTTCTTCTCAGAAACATACATCCTATCTTGTTGCAAAGTGGGATTATTTAGAAGTAATTGCACAAATTGCTTGTTACATGCAATATCCCTTTACTGCTTCAGAGGCATTCTCTAGTTGCAGTTATTTGGACAGTAGTACCTAATATTCATTAATTAAAAATCTGTGTATCCTGTAGATTTTCCTAGTGTCTTATTCTCTATTTTGTGCCTCAATGTAAATTTGAGTTGGTTATGATTATGTTTCCTGGTAAATCTTCAGGATGAAGTTCTTTACTCAACATAAATGCTTTGATCATGAAATAGGTGTTTAAAATTAGCTAAGTAACTTTCAGTATAGTTAACATATAAATAAAATGGCCCTTTAGTGCCTTATGCTCTTCCAGAATGTTTAGTGCACTGACAAGTTTTTGGAAAAGAACATCTTTGGAAAAGAACATTTTAACATCTAAGGTGCCTTAGATATATCATGACAATTTCTGTGCAGTAGATGTTGGAAATTATCTGTATGAAATCAAGTTGTACCAGTTGCACGAAATGTAGTCATGTTGAAAGAGGTACAAATGATGGAGCAACTGGTGGGAACAGTTTTGTGAAGCTGTGGTTTTGAGAAGAAGAGAACCATAACTTAGAGTAAAGATCAAAAGAAAGGTGCACCTTTGTCATCTTACTGTTTTTCTGCATTGTCTTCTGAGTGTTTAGGTACTTATTGTTTTAGGCTTGTCAGTGCTAATAATGGGCTACACAGTGCAGTACAAGTTGAAGCGTGATCATTAGAGAAGTTCTACACCCATGGGAGCCTCTACTGGCGAAAAGTCAATTAGTCCTACCTGCTACTCTTCAAGTCCTCAGGTGTAGGA
>JANRGV010000077.1:3920368-3933543 GCA_024734035.1 Alethe castanea | reverse complement strand
AAATGGAGGCGGGGGCTGGGGGGGGGTAAGAAGAGAAAAAAAAAGGTATACTCTTGGCATATGTAGTTGGCCAAGTTAGAGAATAGGAATAAGAATTATTGAAAATATTGCCATTCTCATTTACTGATACATGTTTCAATCAGGAAATCTGCTTAATTATTCTGTTAAATTATTTACTTTTAAAAGTCCAGGTATAACTGTGATCACACTGAAGATGAACAGCAACAACAACAACAAGAGATGATTTTACTGTGAAGATGCCCAAAGGCTTTACCACAAAATTTGTTTCTATATATACATACGTATATATGTATTGAACTTACAAAAATCTGAAAATAATGTATACATCTTAACTACTTGGTCATAATGGACACCAAAAACACCCACTTTTGAGATGCCACCTACAATGAAGACAGTGACAACATACAAGAAAGTTCATAATGTCCTGTGTGTGGAATGTATGACAGCTGAGGCACACACAACCCAGTAACAGCACAGAAATAGTGTTCCTGAAGTACAAATACTTCAGTGACATGATAAATTCACTCAGCCATTAGTCAAGCAATGTAAGTATGTACCACTAAATACGTCAAAATAGACTAAAATTCAATAACTGACCTCTGCAGGTGTGTTGTCTAATGGACAAACTTGAAAATGCCTTAAAAATATTTAAAATGTGCAAAACTTTCTGCCCCCTCCCCACCCATCTCTCATTATACAATTGGTTGAGCGTTTTCTTATTATTATTCTCAGATATTATTTAGTTTCCAATTATTTCAGAAGGACACTGTTTTAAAGGTTGGGCAGAAGCACCAGAGTGCCCTGCCTGTGCTAAGGACCCCAGACTGCAAGACTGAGAGAAAAGGTATGGGCACACTTCAAATACATGCAGTCAAAAATAGTGGTGTCAGCACAGATGGAAGGAAGGCAGGGACGCCCAGGAGGAGTGTTAAGGAGGTGGAAGTGATCAGCAGAATTTGCACATAAAGGAGAAAATGGAATTTGCAGGATCCTGCAGTGGAGCCTGGCAAAGAGAGAAAATACAAAGCAAGAAAAGACAGAATTTGACCCAGTTTGGAGAAAGTATTTCTTCCCTAAAACCCACAAAAAGCTTCTGCCTCTGAAACAGGAAAGGCAACCAAAACGAAATGCAGCCATATGTTTATTTGGCCACAGATAGGTGGCAAAAGTAAATTCCTCGAGCTGCAGTTTTTAAAATAAAATAACACTCATTGGCAGTATTTTCACTCTAAGAAGGAAATTTGGTCTTTTCGAAAGTAGGTCAGCATTTCCACACCATGCCCACTCATCCTGGTTTTTATACTGCCTTTGAATCAACTCATTACAAATATAGTCCTCAATGTAATCTCCAGTAAATTTCATCTGGATTAAATTCCTTAAGTTCTGAATTGATTTTTAAAAAATAGTTTGTGCTTCATGCATTCAAACAATAATTGCACAATTGAGTTTGTCCAATAAAAACAGGTGGAAGAATATTGGTCCCAAGAAAACTGGTACAAAGCCATGGAAAACTGTGCTGCCAAAACTGCAGTAAAGAGATCAAAGTCCCTTTTAGGTTTCCACAAAGAACACTGATTTCTGTGTACAGTTTACAGAAGTATAACGTTAAAGCACATTAATTTAATTTTTCTTAGATATACACTAAAAGGTCAAAATGGATTTATAGAAATCAAATTACTATTCCTAGACTTCTAAATTAAACATCCTGTTTAAAGTTTAAAAACTGAACAGAACAACAAACAAACAAACAACAAAAAAGAGAAAATCTATTATCAGTGAGAGGAATTAAAATTAGGTTGGAAGGGCATATTCTCTGGCATTACAAATATTGCCTTCACTTTAAAAAGTACATACAGGTAAATTTGGAAATTCTCACAACTTGCATTTCATGTAGAAGTATCAAACAAACTCTTTCTACAGTAATCGACAAACAATTTGTAAATTATTCAAACCTAATCTCAAAGCTTCTTCTAAATATCAATATCTACATACACAGGACTCGCAGACAATTGCAAGCAACTGCAGCCCTCCCTTTCCCCTCATTGCTTCACAACTTGTAAACAGAATGGAAAATTTCACAAAGCATGTATCATTTAGGAGCATCAAAAAGCCTTGTATTCCCACATTCTAACAGGAATAAAACAAATCTTTAAAGAAGGCAAGATTAGTGGAAAAAATGTTCTCAGTTCTGAAAAGGAAATCTAATTCCATTGCATTCCAGAGCTCAGGCCAGTTTGATTTTTAGAATGAAAACAACCATACCTTTCCAGTTCTTTGGATTTGTTTTTTTAATTTTACTTTTAGTTACTGAGTAGAATTTCTAATATTTGAGATGAAAGGACTTTTTAGCAATTGTTCAGGTTGGCCTGCAGAGGCAATGCAATAGTCCAACAAGATATTTTTTATATTCAGCCTTCACTGTGTTCAGCAAATAAAAGCCTAAAAAATCTCCTTTAAAAGGTGATAAGCACAAGAGACATACATCATTTAAAAGAAAAACAACAAAACTGTAAGCAAACTAGCTTGCCAATATTCTTGAACCTGTAACTGCCACAGATAACAATTTGTAGAACTATAATTCTTTAGATATGGTGTAGGCTGGCTGGTGAAACACTAATCAAAATGCAGCAGTTCAAGCCACTCCTGCTGTGGTGGCTGGACCAGCACCTGATAATTCCTGCTGGGACTGCAGCAGCATATTTCTAACTTGCTTCCAATGGGGCTTCTCCCTCAAGTATTGCAGGAAATTTATAGAAAAAGACCTCTATCCCACAGAGGCTAATCACTGTTACACCTGTCACCTAGCACCCTTTTTAACCACAGGAAATCAGTAAGGAGCCACATTAGGTGCATTCTTCCATATCCATATTAACATTAGAAAATTTCCCTCACATCAAATTCTACTTCTTAAATTTCTGTTTGAGGACAAGAAAGAGACCAGCAGCACTGAGTCTGGCTTCCCTGCCTTTCACTGAGTGGAAACAGATGACCCAAACTTACTAAAGAGCAAGAATCATTATCTCAAGCATTAATTTGAAAGCACGAAAGCAAAATCCAAACTACACTGAATTCCAGAGGTTACTGCTGTGCTGTGTGTACATTGCCCCCCTTGGAGTAACCCAACTTTCTGAAATTCAGGTGCCTAAACAAAACTTCAGGCAAGATTGCTGAAATGCAAATATGAGGTGAAGATTAGATTACTTCCCACAGCACCGTGTAAGAAAAATGTGTAGAAAAAACATTAATGACTTTTTCTTTTTCCTTTAGCCACCCTCTAATATGTTGGGTCAGACTGCACATTGGAATAGCTGTATTTCTAAAACAGTATGGGAATTCTCAGTAGGAAACCTGACTTCTTTCCTACCAAGTCAGAAAAAACATGACACTTAAACTTGGCTAAAACTGAACTTATAATAGTAGGGAGTTGACTTTTCAACATGAAGCTGTTGCAGTCCAACAGACCTAGAAACTGATCTTGAAAATTTTATTTGGAAATTAGTTTTCCTTGAGAATGCTCTTCTCTTTTCAGGGACTGGAGAGTTCTTAGCTACCCATGTTTAAGCAGTTCAGTGAAATGAGGAGAGGAAAGAAAAGAAGGCAAAAGAGTGGACCAAGAGAAGTAATGCATGCTTTTTGCCCTTGGTACTGAACTTTGGACACAGTGGGGCAAATTTTCCAATGCATGTGCCTACACTGCTGCATTATGCAGACCCAGACCCTTGGACTGGCAGTCTCAAACATTTTCCCACAGCCACAGATGCTGTGCACAGATATGGCCTGGCTGGCCTTCCCTAAGTCCCACACAAAGCCTGACAACTAAAACAGTCCAGTGAACTCACCCCTCCTAGGAATACATATACCTTATTTAAAGCAACATTTCAACCCATATGTCATAAGCAGCACTTTTCCCCCCTCCTCCTCCTAAAAAATACTGATGAAGAAGAAACATTATTTATCTATATTTAATGAAGAGTGAATGTGAGGAGAAAAGAATGCTGAGCAGTAAAAACTGTAAAACCTTCTGTGTAGCAAATCCTTCCTTCCTGGGCCATTGCAAAATTACCTGCCTGAGTTTTTTTCCTGGTGACATATTCCTTCATCAGGAAGTGTTTTAAACAGCCTGTACTAGCAGCAGGTGTCAACACCATTGATTACTGCTTTTCATGACAATCTCCAGATGCAGGAGGCAGACTGGCCTTTCCACTAAATAACAACATGTGGCAGTATGCACATCCTCACATATTGATTCTGGTTCTCTGGTCAAGGGAAGGGAAGCAATGTGAGGTTATAGACTTTCAACAGCTTGCTCTGTACATAGGAAAGTTACCATTTGAAATCAGACAGGGAAAAATAATGGCTATTTGTGTCTGCACAGTTACATCTAGCTTTGAACAAACTTTACAACCAGTGAGTTTAGGCCTAGTCATTTTCGGGATTCTGAAAGCTCTTGGGCCCATTTGTATCCTTAATAGCCTTCTTTTTGGTAAGTTACACAGCTTTCCCCTTGAAGGTTTGCATTGTGCTGAATCGTCAATTCCTATGCAGTTTCTTCTCTGAAATAAATTGCTTTTGCCAAGAAGTTTATGTTCAGTGTCAGCCCAGGATCTTTTGGTACAAGACAAGAAACAAAATTCTCATATGTCAGATTCAAAAGTTCTTGGGCTTTTTTTCAGCTACTATGTATATTTTCTTCATTGAACCTGGTGGGATGGGCATTTCTAATAATAAGTTGTAAGACTGAAAGCCAGGCAATGCAAAAGAGTTTGGAGGAATGTATAATGTTTTGCCAATGCTCCCTAAATTAACACGTTTTATAACATTTTGTGTATTCTGATCACATTTAAGTATATTCTCAAAAGATACATTGAAATAGCTGACTTTCCATAGTAGAGAGCTCTTATAATCTGTCACTTATAGTATTTTCGTAATAGTCAGTAAACCCAATTTGCTATTATCATGACAATAACCTGCAGACTTAATACTTGGATGAAATTTTACTGAATTAACAAAGCCACAGAAGAGAGCTGTAGCAGAGAAACACTGTTACTGCTTAGGAAAAAAAAGTGGAGAAAATTAAGATGGCATTAAGGCATACACTGTGGTGCAGGTTTTGTCAGTGAGGGTTACTCACATCAGAGTGATAGGGTTTGCAGTCCTGTCAAGCCCGGGGACCAAATGTCAACTTACTGCAAGCACAAGGTCCAGGTTACAGAAGTCAGGTCCTGTCTTCCATAACAGCAAAGACCAACTATTCCAGCTTCAGTTCTGGTGGCTGGGAAAGACGTAATTAGGTCTAGATTTTCCTTAGATGTTTGGATTTCTTCCAAACGCACGGAGGAACAATACTTCATGAACCGTCAGCTCCCCTGCAGATGCCATGGAGCCCTCCCTACCACCCACCCTGCTGCCAGACACAAAGGGGGCAGGAAGCTGGGATCACACCACCTTCCCTCCCAGAGACACATGCACACCATGCAGGACTGCAGTGGGTTCTTCTTGGCTGCCAGGTACCCTCCAAGTTGCTCTATCACTTCCAGTCCATCAACAGGATTGGGGAGAATCTGGTGGGGAGTATGACAGAAAAGGTTTTGGGTTGAGATGAGGACAGACCAATCAATAACATGAGAAAAACAAATGTGGCTTGGGGAAATTAATTTTAATTGTTGCCAATTAATAACCAAGTAGAAATTGAAAAGAAAAATCTTAAATCAGGATATATTTTAATTATATTATCTTAAGACTTGGATGGGAATGTTGTGCCTTTGTGGCGTAATTATTTATGTGGCTTTTACTTTACACTGGTGTATAGAGCAGAAATCAAAGAAGATTAATGCTGCACAAAGCATTGTGTGACAGAAGAGATGGTCTCCCTGTCCACTGCACAGGCACAACCCACAGAAACATGCATCAAGCAGGCAGTGTGGGGTGGGTTTAGACCATGAGCTCTGAAGACAGAAAGTCAGATGGGATATCCTAAATGTGTCTCAGGGAAAGAAAAATACCAACAACAAAGCCATCACCACAAAAAAAAAAAAAAGTCCAATCAGCCAAAGCCAGTCATAGCCTGTGTATCCAATTCCAGCAGCTCTGTCTTTCTGCTGGTCAGCAATACTTCTGCTCATTTGTTTTTCCTGCTGTGTTGCTGCCCTTTCTGGTTTGTGGTGCTTTGTGGACCACCACAGACCACGGAATTTGAAAAGAGTGGTTTGTGCTGCTTGTGTGAGATGGGAGGCAGCAGGCACAACAAAGGTCATGGGCAGTAAGATGGGAGGCCCTGGGAAGGATTTCGTGAAGCAGAAAAATGTTACAAGAGAAGAGCAGAATTAACAGAATCAAATGCCTCTCATTGTAAAGCTGTGGCCTGTGTCTGTTTTCACTTTCTGAGTTTTGTTATTTCTTGTTTGTAGCAGTGCATTGTGAGCACCTGACTTGGCTGAGCTCATCCGGCCTTAGAACTGCTGGGAGAGGAGATGCAGAAAGGACCAGGAGAGACTCCCAGCCACTTGTGTCATCTAATGTGGAGGTTCTTTTGGCCAATGACAGTGCTAACCTTCAGCACAAGGACCTCTGACATGATCTCCAGCAGCTTCAATTCAAAGTTAAAGGGAAGTCTCCTGCAAAGCCTTCTTCCAGCTCCATCTTTAGAAGCGCTCATGTCAGCAGAGACTCATTTCTGGAGCTATGAAGGTTACCAAGTCTGAGCTTACAGTTGGCACGTTTCACTGACTTCCCCACATTCCCTCCTGAAAAGCATTTATGTAACTGGGAATTTAGCATGCTCACATCTCTTCTAGATCTTCCTGTAATATAAAGATAGCAGTTTTGACTTCCAGAGCTACAAGAAGCCCCTTGTCCTTTCTGCATCAAATACAAGACCAACTTCCAAACCTAGAGCTTAGTCTTTCCTATAACAGCTGTCACCTGCTGTAGATATAAACTATAAAAAAATCCATTTGTTCTAGGAAAGAACAGATCCTGTCTCAGTCCAGCATTCTGTCTCTCATTTCTGTATCTTGTAACTACACCATTTTTTTTTTTACGTTCTTGATTTTATAAGACTTTTCATGTCAATTGTTTTATGTTTTAAAATTGCTTCAGTATTTCATACCATTTTTTTTCTGCTGGAAGCTTGAGCAAGACCTGGTTTCTCAGATGATTGAATCTGCCTGATTGGGTGAGTTGAGCTTGGCTGAGGGCCACATACCCATCAAGGTGCTTTGTCAGCACCCATGCTCAGTTAATTAAAACACAGTGAAACAGTGTGGGTCAGGGTAGGGATTGGGAGATCTCTTAGCATTTATCATGACAGACAAAACAAGATGATCTTGGGGAAATTGATTTTAATTAATGCCAATTAATATCAGACTAGGATGGGGAGAAATGAGAACAAATATAAAACCACTTTTCCCACACGCGCATCTTACAAGACTCAGCTTGAAGGGTTGCAGTCAATTCATAGCACTTTATTCCTGGTGTTTCCCCCTCTTGACACTCTTCGCTCTGACATGGAGTCCGTCCCACAGGAGACTGTCCTTCCCAGCCTCCTCCAACAGGGGTTATTCCTTTGGACTGCAGTTCTTCACTAATTGCTCCAGTGTTGGTCCCTTTCCATGGGGTGCAGTCCTTCAGGACAGGCTGATTAAAATAGTGTCTGGGCAGGTGTCTCCTCCTGTGAGGCAAAATGAGGAAAAACTATAAAGAAAGTTTTTTTCAAAACAAAACCAACCAACCAAGAACTTAACTATGCCTCTGCTGCTTCTGTTTTGTTGCTGGGAAAACACAAGGTGCTTGGAGAAATATTTAGAATTTCCTAAATAAAAAAATCTAGATAGCAAGATTTGTGTAGCATATCAATAAAGAATCTTGAAACTTTATGTTTGAAACATTTTATGTCCTTTTGGCAACATACCTGCAATTAACAAAGTGTACATAAATAATTTGAATCAAACTTTCAAGTGCTAATAGTAAATAGTCATTATGAAAATACTCCAAAATATAGATGCAGAAAAGAGCTGTTATTGAAATGACTGAGCCTAACATAATGGAATGACTGAGCATAACATAATTGAAGGTGTGCTGTATTTCCAGTGAATGAAAATGGCTGAAAGGCACAGACTGTAGGCAACAATAGAGGTCTTTTCTTCCTTGTTAGATAGCGCTATTTAAAGGAATAGAGCCTGAAAATAAATGACAGCTTTCTACCAATGCCAAGAAATTTAATTTTCTTTGTTATTGACCTAGAAAAATGCTTTGACTATTGCAGCATATACATAAACAAAAGAAGTATTTGGCCTTTGTCTGAAAACACAGCAGAACTCAGGCGTCACCTAATGAGCTGCTGCACAGTTAGAATCTTATGTCCTTGTCATAAGAGATGTAAGCAATCTAAATAAGGATCCATTCTACTGTTTTATGAATTTATGATGTTTAAAACAAAGTTAATGATTCATATAATTCACTGAATTAAAGAATTAACTCATAGTTTGTTTCATGACTGCTTGATGCCATGAACAAGGAGTTGTCATAATAAATTAAATACAGTACAGTGAAAGATGAGAGAACCTCAGATATGTGGGGTTTTTTTTAAAAGAAAACATTATGCACTGTACTAGAATGTTAATGCTGCGTAGCAAGGGCATTCATTTTTGTTGCCCCCTTAACATGATTAAAATAAAGTTATTTATTTTGGAGTCTCAGGATCCTTGTGACTGAAAAATGATCAGAAACATGTGCTTGGATTAAATGTAGTAATGCAGAGCCAAGTGCTGGATTCTCATATTTCTCCTCTCAGTCAACACAGCAAAGAGAAAATGGAAAATATATGCCACGGCTCATAAACTCATTAATTTATTTCTTACTATTTCAGCTATATTTCCCAATTGTTTTGCAATTTCTTGACTGAAGCAGAAATGTGGTATGAGGTTGGGGAATTCATCCATCCAAATTTTTGTGGTGTTCTGCCAACACACGAAAGTTATGGCCCTGCTGGAATTTTCACCTAAACCCATATCTGTCTGCCTGAGACATGCACAGAATTTAGAACATGGCAGATAAAAGGTTGCAGAGTGTAAGCAGTCACCTAATTAGTGCTGAGCAACATTAATTTAAAATGTGCTTTTTCATGGTCTGGTTCACTTCTGCTCTCAAATATAAAAGCATGGTTATAAAGGAAACTTTCTGAAATGGTAGCTGCTGTAATTATGTCTGACAGCTAACCTCTTCAGTCATGATGATTTACTGACAGAGGAAACATGCATTGCCATGGTTATCTTGAGGAATTTGGTAAGAAACAAAAGCGTACCCTGTACCAAAATCTTTTCTGTAATCTTTCTCACACATCAATTTAATAACAAAAAACTTGTTAAAAGAATATTTGTACCTAAGAGAAGGTGTCTGTGAAAAGAGAAGGTTGCTAAAAATACAGTGACTTTTCCCTTCAAGTGATACATGAAAATGATTGAGGAGTTGATTTAAGTCTGTGAATTCAGTTACAGAAAAGAATTAGGTGGCTGGCAAAAGCAGAGTATAAACCCTCAAATAATAGTGGTAACATGTATTAGTTGATTCATACATACCTGGTGAAATGATGTGTGAAGTGTAAGTATTGTAAAGAATTCTGGTATTTTTGTCCCTGTCTAGCTTGGAGAAGAGGGTATATTGGTCAAGTAGAAAGAGCTTTGTCTTAAAATAGTTGTGGGATAACTAGAGTTTAAAAAAAAAGGAAGTAGATTTTTTGTCAGAAAGAAAATTGGGTTATACCCTTTTCCCAGAAAGGTATTGTTCTTGGAAATACAGATGTCGGGGAAAATAATACAAATAGACATAATTTTTCTCTAAAGACCATACTTGTCGTCACACTGCATTAATGAAGCAACTGGAAAGACAAAATATCAATGTTTTGTCTCTTTGTGGTTCTCTACCTACACAGCACTTTTTTTTTTTTTTAAATTAAATATTTTTCACATTACTTTTCTGGAATGCTTAGGGTTTTTTTATTCCTTTTTAAAAGTACATTTTTCATGTCAGTGTCAGGTGCAGATGCTGGTTTTTTAGAAATCAGCTATGACAGTCTTGCTGTGGCCACTGGTCCCTTACATGTGTAAAGAGCCCAAACGAGGGATACAGGACTTCATTGGCTCTTAAGATGCTCTTTGTTGTATCCAGATGACATAGCAATTTGTGAGTGACAGAGCCTAGCCTACAGCTGCCAGCTACATCTGTAGGCTTGTCTGAAGCCACTCTAGTTCTGGTTACAATGCATTATATACTTTTCTTTGCTGAGCATCATAATACGTAACAACCAATTAATACCGTTACTATTACCTGTAGGCTATCTTACCTACTAATATTACCATATTCATGTTACTGTTCTCCAGTCACAAAAGGTTAGTGTGTTGCAGTTTAAGCTAGAAGTTGTTTTTCAGTTTTCTTGCAGTATAAAATTCTGAGACCTTTTTTCTACTTGCAACATTGGCAGTCTTGTTTGCCTGTGGAATCTTTTTGCTTGGTAAAAACATCTTCTGTTTGAGATGGATTCATGCTTTGTTTTGTGTCCTAAAAACCCCTTCCAACTCATATACCCTTTGCCTTCTTAGTTATCCAGTAAGACTGGCTCAGCAATTCTTTTCTTCTGTATCAAAACTTGCTTTCATTTCTATTCCTTCTTCAGATTCTACATTCAAAGACCTTTCTGCTAAACATACATATCTGTGAGACTTTCTTGTCAGACTTTCGTCCGTCCCAACAAATGAGCTTCTTGAAATGACAACCTTTAAAAAAGAAAGTACATTTAATAGAAAGTTGCAATTTTGAATAACCCACAGAGTAAAAGGGCTGAACAAACTGTCACAGGTAGGTCTTTTCGAATCCAGTGGTTGAAGAAGATACGGTGTACTTTTCCTGTCACTGATCGCTGGAAAAGCCATTCCTAGCACTCTTCAGTAATTGTTTGTTGGTTTGTTTTTCCTTAAAGTAATAAGATTTGAAGAGTATATGGCTTTTTCCTAGCTGTTGCCTGTATAGCCCATTGTGAGCACCTAGGATTTGCCTAGGGCCATTAGATCCCATCATGCCATGAGTGATTGACAGCTGCTGTAAGACGTTTTCTTTCATTACCATGGCACAAAAACTGTAGCTGATCAATAGCAGCGACAGTAGAAGCAGTTTCATGCTTACTGAAATGATACACTGCAAGAACACTTAAAACTACATTATATGGTTGACCTAAATAACCTCACATTTACAGAATGGCAGTAGGCAGGTAAAGACACTGCAAGAAGGCAAAATGCACCTACTTAAGCTATTGTAATAGTGAAAGATCAAGTAAAAATGGTTTGTTTTTTCTTACATTTATGCATAGGAACATAGGGGAATTTCAGTGTTTTTACAAGGGAAGATGAGCTTAAGGGGGAAGATTATAGGCAGACTATTAAACATGGAATTACAGGGTTCTTTCCTGCATTCTTTTTTAAATGCTAGAGTTTATTTCAGCTTACAGAATCAATTTACTTTCACATAAAGACAGAAGAACATTCTTTAAGGGTGGTGGTTTTTCAGGGTTGAAATTTGAATACTATAAATTAGTCTCAGTAGCGTCTGTCAGACCACAGACTGCTCAGTTACAAAAGGTGTGAAGAAAGGGCACAGGCCTATTTAGACCATATTTTAGTGAGGCATGAGTTATGTCCACATGCAAGCACTTGATACTGCAGCTTGATTCAGGTTGACACAGTTAACTTTTTTTTTTATTATTTTTCCCCTCAATTCCTGAAGTCTGCAGAGCTGTGTCATACCACTTTTGATGCTGCATTGAACCTTAAAAAGTTGGCATCACATTTAATTATGTTCATCAAGTGTTGCATCTTCTCTAAGATACTCATGATTTTAAAGTAAGGTGTTAAAAGAGAAAAGATAAAGACCTAAGCTGTTATGTATTCTTCACTCCATTTTATGATTCTCTGTACTATTACTCATAGCCTGAGCTTGAAAAGCAATACAGTTGTTCTCCTCAAACTTGCAGTTGCTCTCTTGATCTTGTTCTCTGCTGTGCTTTTTTCTTTGTCATTGCATGCCCTGTCCCCCCAAACGCTGAAACCATGAGCCTACGTGCTTATTTTCTATTTGGTGCTGCTTCTATTCTGAATTCCTTTTCTCACTTCCTTTCTTACTATGCAGCTCTTTGCTTGGCGTGTCTCCTGACCCACTCTGCACACTCCCACCACCTCCTCCTCTCACCACCTTATCTTGGTGTGCCTGTTTCTCACTTCAGCATCCATCCTCCTCAGCCTCCCTCCGTGTCTCGCCATATCTGCCTATCTCATCTCCAGATATCTGGATAAATATAGATACATGTATACACGTCCTTCTCCATTTCTTTTTCTAAGATGGCTTCTCTATCTCTTTTTTTCCCCCAAAGGTTTTTCTTCCCTGTGTTCTTTACCCTTCTGCTTCAAGTGGTGGTGTGCTGTGGGGAATTTCGTGCATGCCCCACAACACATTGTAGCTGCTTTCTCAGAATGGTTTCATCACACATTTTAGTCTGCGCTGGTTTGGGGGGACATGGGGAGGCAGAGGATTGAGAGATCCATGAAGTTTTTCATTTTGACTGCATCAAGAGAGTATCAGATTCTGTTCACTGACCAAGACGTGGAAAGGCTTTGGATCATGAGAGACGGGTATCGTGGTGATGTTTTTTGCTGCTTGTGAGAGTCTTGAGGAGAGGTTGCTATGACCTGCATTCAAAAACTCATCTCTCTAAGGGCTGCTGTACTTAGAAAGAGTGTGAGCAATTTCCCCTATCAAAGACAGCTACTTTTATAGGTGCCTATATAAAGTTTCGTCAGTGCTCAGAGTTAAATCCCTTTCAGGTCATGTTGAACCTGAGCTATTGAAAATGCCCTTAGGATGGGATGAATCATTTTCCAAAACTGCCAATTGCTCTCTGTTTTCTGCAAAGAGAATTCAGATAATTATCAGGGAGGTACACACTGACATTTGATTAGATGAGTTTTGCTCACTGTTTCTGTAAAGATGGAAAGAAAAAAATTGTATTGAGTCAGACAAGCGATTTGATGGTTCAGAAAAGGTATCAGCACTCCCTTTAGCAGCACAAACTGTCATACAAATGGGGAGCTAAAGCAAAGTAGAGCAAGGCT
>JANRGV010000077.1:3866770-3884755 GCA_024734035.1 Alethe castanea | reverse complement strand
AAAGACAGAGCTGGAGACCTTGCTAAGAAGGTCAAGCAATGTCCCACCAAGAACAGCCACTAAAACATAGGAGGAATTCTTTATTTGAGAAACTGTTATTTTCATTCAAAAAAGGTCATTCGATGAATCAAATCATCTGAAGCATCTGTTAAATAAATGTCCTAATTGGAACAATGATGTGTCCTTTCATTCAGAAGGGTCAGCTTTTTAAAATTCTGCTTTTACCTCATGCCCACTGCCATGCTGATTACTGAATTACATCAGAGTAATTCAGAGAAGTGGGCTGAGTCTCATGTAAGTCTCTACTTTCATTTGTCCTGGGATGTTTCTGGCATAGCACTTTTTTGTAACCTTCATGATTCTTAATCACTTATGCTGATGACTGACATCTGTACCTTGCATTGATACATAGATAAGATTAGATGATTTCAATACTATCCATCTTTATCAAGATATAAAAACATGTTCAGAAGTCTTCTTTAAAGTGTTTTATCCTCAAAGTCTTGACTGAAAGACATTGTGAGAAGATATTTTCTGTATAAACTGGGCATAAACTGGAATTCCTGTAATTCAGGACATTCTGAAATTGAAAAGCAAAACCTTAAACTGCATAGAAAAATATCTTCTTTGAACCTTCTTCTTGTGAAGATTTATTTAAATTCAGTCTTTAAATTCAAGCCTATTTCTTTTTTCTTCAAACCTCTCAAGAGAGCCTGGATAACCCATCACTCCTGTGTTTAGTTGTGACAGTAGGAAACAGACCTTTTTGGCTATCAGGGAACTGACAGATCTGCTTGTGTGTAGTCTATGTCTGTACAAGTTTTAGTATTTCAGCTTAACTTTGAGAAACCAAAACAATGGCAAAATTATAAATGGCAGTTAGCAACTGATGTCATAAAATAAAGAAAGGTTAAGGCTTCAGAACAGTTACTGTATGAGCAAATAAAACTTTGTTTCTTGGAAGCACTTTTAATAGTGTCGTGTCAAGCTAATAAAGCCTTGTACCGTGATCCCTGTAAGTGCAGAGAAGCACATAGTCAGAGCCCAACCTGCTGGCAATAAGGAATGCATTATTCATTTTGGACGGGTTCAGTGAGTCAATAAGTGGGATATTAATTAAGGAGTTGCACAGAACTGGTGTGAACAGGCTCCGTGAGGTGGACAGTGCTGTGCAGCTCCTCAAGACATGTGTTGCATTGGTTTCTTCACACCCACTGCCTGGGCACAGTGTTATCACCCAACCTGCCCAGTGGTCACACCTGGGCAAATGTGCCCCTTTGCCTCCACAGTACCCAGGGGAAGGAGAACAGCAGAGATTGAATTTGCAGGATGAGGAATATTCTCTACCTTTTGCTCTCTACTAAGTTTCAGGGTACAGAGGATATCTGTGTTTTTACTGTATTTACTGTTTTTACTATATTGCAAAGCAGCAGGTGGATTAATCTCTGTAATGTAATGGTTCATTTTATCTTCTTTCATTTAATTCACACAGAAACAACACTTTTACATCTCAGGGGTTTTTAGCATTACTTCACCTCACCATCTTGGGGCATGGAAACATGGAAGAATCTCAGCTTTCATTAAGGAATCTTCCATTCCTTTCTCTTGTCAAAATAATATGAAATTCAGAAATAATAAATGCACTGAATATAAATCTAGGGCTCTTTTTCTGTATGACCAATATGAAAATTCAAAGGCAGGGTAATTGCAGACACATATCTATAAAAGAGATAAATACCTAATTCTCCTGAACTGAAATAATAAGGGAGACAAATACTAGGAATAATCCCGGAATGATCACCCTTTTAATGTAAATGCTTTATTATAAATTGAGGGAGCAGCTTTCCTAGATTGCCTCTTGCTCCCAAGTTCAGGCTTTTAGATCTTTGCTGCTGCAGGTACTTTATTTAGTTAGATTACAGCTAGCATGCAGGTGCTTATCTGTGTTACAGTCACAGCTCCTGGTTTGCTTGCTAGAGTTCACTGAGGAGCACTGGAAGCCAAAGCACTAGGCAGTGGCTGTATAGCACCTACAAGCAGTTCTTGCAGATTTTCTGCCTTTCAGCATTCCATGTGTCTCCACAGATAATCTGTGGGAACATGTGGGTTTTAATAATCACAGGCCATCTAACAATTTTGTTTGGGTTTTTTTGGCCTATGACATGAAATCTTCAAGCAGGGACGGTAGTGAAGGGATGATAAATAACTTGGGTTTACCTGTCAAATTACTTCTTTAATTGACATGGGTGTTCCACAGCAGGTTGTTACTCTGCAGGCCTATCACAGTAAATGCCTCTTGATTTCTTGCAATTTAAAGTTAGCAAATACAGAAAATATGGCTCAGTAAAATTGCACCAGCATTAAAATCCCCTGGCCAGGCATTTATGTGACCTGGCACAGAGGTAATGTTTTTCACACAGAATAAAGTAATCATTTAAGTAGAAATCAAATTATACTGATGAAATATTTGACCAAAAGCATACTCTAGTTCATTTAGCATAGATTATAAGTGAAGAATAAAGGATAGAAGGATAATTGCTAAAGTAGAGGAACTGTGAAACCTCTGCAAGTTAACATTTGATTTTTTTTTTCACTTCACAAACAGACCAGTTCTGCTGATCCCTTTATTCTTCACTGTAGTATACTCACACAGTAATGCTGTGAGTAATGCTAATTTAAGGAAAGCTCAGAGAGTTTTCAAGCACTGTACTGCCTATTTAAATTGCATCCAAAGAGGAGGAGACAAAATAAGGAGTTTTTTTGATCAGTTATTACATACACACAAATCAAATACCATTGTATTTGATCTAGCCCAACATACTTAATTTGCCCAAACATTTGTGCTAATGGCATATCTTGATAAAATTATCTGACTTTTAAAAATTGTTACTATAGCAACATACACTCTAGAGTGAGGTGCCTGACTCTCTCCTAGCAAATAATTTCTGTCAAGAAATTATCTGATAGGATGATGGTGGGAAAATTCAATATAAATAGTTGAATTGCTGATACTCCTGCCCAAACTAGAAATAAACCAGGTTTGGCCCTGATATAAATAAACACCTTTTTTTCCTGGTAGGAGCTGAAACAAGGTAAGTGTTGACGTAACTCTATCTGTACTTAGTGTAGGAGAAGGAGGAAAATAAAAGTGATAAAATAGGCTGTCTGTAATGAAATGTCATGACTAAATATGTCCCTGTTTGTAGTCTGGAACAATTCATATCACCTATACATGCCCATTTCTGTAGTAAAATCTATCCCAATAGTCATTACATATAAATACATAAGAGCCCTAAGTGTTTCTCTGTCGTGTATTTGCCATTGCATCTTATCATCTTGAATTTTGAGGTACCTTTTCCTCATACCATCATCTGAGAAAGTGTGAAAGTCTACTAATATGTGTCAGGTCACAAACTTGATCACAGAGGAATTGACCTACAGTTTGAGAGTAAATACCTGTAAAACCAAGAACCTAAAATTGAGTCTTAGTCCATGTTTTCACTTAATTAATTGCTACCTGAAAGGTAAGAGGAGGCCTCTATAGTTTCTTGCTTGTAACTGCTTAGTGCCAAAATAAGTAATCTTTAGATTTTGGGCAATCTTTTCCTCACATTTTCAAAACTGCAGGAAAAAAACTGTGGGCCATTCAGTCTATATCAGTGCTTTTGGATAAGGTAAAATTTTCAGTCTAAACTGCTCTTCTGCAGATATCACTGTCCATGCACAACTGTACATTAATTTTTCTGATCCTGACTGAGGTGCGAAGTGTATGAAAACAGTCACAATGTGTATTACTGTGTGAATCATCAAAAGCCCTTTGCTGCCCAGCAGTGACTTTTGGAGGTCTTTTCTGCATGTTTTCACTCACTAAAGTAACCCAAAGTGATGTCAGGGAGATGTTAAAACTGAGCAAAACTTCAGGCTGGTGCTAGCAGCATTTTAGGAAAAGTTCACAGGAGCCTATTCTCAAACCTGCTGCTCAGTGTTTATGTAGCAGGAAAAAGCATTTGTTAGTTGCATTTGGAGTAGGAAGCAAAAGCATTTATAAAGCACGCATTAGTCACAAGCTTAAAGGGTCTTGGGTTTGATCCCAGAGCAAATGTTTTGCTCCATGAAGATTTTGTTATTGGCCATGTTATTTACCTTCAATTAGATGTTCAGGTAATGGAATATTTCATTCCTCTTCAATGTTTGATTTCTACTCCTTACATGCACTGAACTTGTCCAAAGTTGGTTTTTCTTGCTTCATTTTGCTTCTTGGCAGAGCCACTAGATGAGATTGAATGTCAGTAAGTTTTATGAAAACCCTGAAGGCTCTAGTTCTCTACTCATTTACACCAGTGTCAGAGCACTGTGGCATTACTAAGCTGGAATTATCCCTGACTGACACAAGGGAAGAATCAAATTTTGTCTATCCAGGCGTTCTGAATGCAATGGATACCTGAATTTTGTTGATGCTGGAAAAAAATAAATTACAGAGAAGTAACTCTCTTCTTTCAGGTAATTAAAAACCCCCCATGTGTCTTATTCACTAAGAATTTGAAGGTAATTTGATGTCTTCTTTAAAGGTTTATATATTATAACTGCCATTCATTTCCCATTTGATGTAAAAAAACAAACCCAAACTTGCCTTTGATAAAAAGCCTACACTAAAAATAAAGGAGTTCAAGTTCCTCTCAAAATGTTCTTCTTGATGTTATGTATGTATCAATTTTGAACCACACAGTGACTTGCTGACTCTCATTCATTTCAGAACCCCCTGAGTCATCAGTGCAGGACTTCTTTAGGGTTTGGGAGGATAATTGCAAACCAGATAGTTTCCTCATAAATGTATTAATTGCCTTAGAAACATAAAGGCATTCATAATTTGCTTACAAACATTTTCCATTCTTGCTTGCTTAAGCATTCTAGATCCAGGAGAGCTGCAGTTTTCTTTCCTGAATGAAATACTCCCTAGCTCTGCATTTCTTGAGAAATGACTGATGTCTCCCAAGAACATAAGTTGTGCCTGGGTTGTTGAAGACTACAGTTTGAAAGGGAAATGGGTAATCTTCTCAGAGGTTTAACCAATAATTGGAGTTAGTAGATCCTTCTGTCAGAGATAATTAAAGCAAATTGAGGTTAAACCTTATACCCTGCAGCTGGAGGTATTTGACCTTTGCATCACTTTTTTGTTCTAAGCAGTAAGTAATACTACTTTGATGAGCACATCCTACATGCAGAAACCTTTTCCAGCACAGCTGATGGACAGCGTGTCAAAAGAAAACTATCCTAGTGTAAACTCAACAAACATAAGAAGCGATAGACAAGGTCAGAACTTGAGTAAAAATAGGAATTTTCCCACCTTTTTCAGATACCTTTCTATATTGTGTTTCTTGTGTGACTCACATGTATATTTGTAATCATTTTGATGGATGTGGACATTTCTCTGTTATAGTATCCATCTCGTGTTAACGGAAAGTTTCTCTTTACAGTATGTTTGACTTATGTGTCTCATATATTACCTCACTCTTCTGGGAGATCTAGAAGTGCTATTCATATGTAGGATCCTGTGATTAATCCAGAAGTTTCTATACTGAACATTAAAATATTTTTTTTCCCTTTTTCCCTCCCCACTTTTAACCAGGTAGACAAGAAAATTGTCCGCACTGAAATTGGAGTTCTTCTTCGCCTTTCACATCCCAACATTGTAAGTTTAGCCATGTTCTTTTGCTCTGTATTTGTTTCCTTGTTTTTTAATACTCTTTCTGTTTGTGAGAGAAAACTGTTGTGGTTCACCTGTACAGACCTGGATTAAAGCTCTGGGTTCTCTTCACAGGCAGGCTAGCGGCTTTTTTAATGAACATCTGTTGAGTTATACTTCCATTGTATGATAAAACATTGATGTTCTTACAGAGTTGAGTGAGAAACTGTGTGAAAGAAGTTCTTCAAATGAAAGTAGAAGTTGGTGTTTTCAGTGCTGGGAGAGTAGGAAAAGTCTTACTTTTTGGTTTCTCCAAGAGACTGGCAGATGGCCTCTTAAACAACTGTATTTCACAGAGGTTACTGAGGTCTGAGAATAACCAAAAAGGTGTGAAAAAAGAAAAAAAGCTAGCAAAAAAGTTGGTAGAGAACAAGGTAACTCTCCCAGCTGTGGTCTCTGTTCTGCTGTTGACCTTCAGATGTGCTCTGCAAGAGGACAAATAAGAAAAGGAAATACTTTCTGTTATCTTTTACCAGATAAAACTGAAGGAGATATTTGAGACCCCTACAGAAATCAGTCTTGTTCTGGAACTAGTCACTGGTGGAGAACTATTTGACAGGTAAGTTACCTGTACCCCTCTCCCAGTACACCTTCCTTCTCCAAGGATGTTAGAGTTCAAATTTCTTCTCTGTATGTAAACCCTGTGTTAGTAATTACTGGAATTATTTTACCAGCATATGATTTATTTTATGAATAAATGTCTGCAGCAAATAACTTTTAAAGTGCCTTTGGAAATGTAATTATCAGGAGACTTTTGGGAAAAATAAAAAAAACAAGTTAAAAATGGATGAATTAGCCGGTGAATGTAGAAGGAAGGTGCTCAGCAGGCACATAGCATTGAGTGTGTTAGAGCAGAGAGAAGATGGGAAAAACTGGCAAAATCTCATTGACAGGTCATCATAAAACATATTAGGTGGCAATCAGCCTGCCAGGAGGACAGTGTTATGTCAAATAAAATTTTCGTAAGTAGACTAACAAGAAAGAAACTCTATTTGGTATTCACTGTGTTTATGATCATCTGGTTTTGCTACAAAGCTTCTTCAAGACAGCTGTTGAGTTCTGAAGGTTTTGCTCATGAGGCTGTAAATGCTTCTGGAGTAAGTGCATATACATAAACTGAAATGATTCTGTAATAGTGTGGGGATTATATTTTATTGGTAGGGATTTGGGTTTTTTAGAGAAAGAGATGATAAGAAAAACCTTTGATACGGGCTTGACTAAGTGAATTAACTTACTGGCATTAGTGATTCCTAGCTTATGTAAGGAGAGTTTGTTTGATTTTCCTTGCTCTGTAATTAAAGTTTAGTATTGTAGAGGAATATTACAAAAATACACATCAAATATTCAGTCTGAAAGTACCTTCCACTTGAAAAAACAAAATGATAAGGGCTTTTTTTTATGCCATGGTCATACCTTTGACCTTGACAAGAACTATTTCTGAGCAACAGTAACAACAAAAGCAACTGCTCCTGTGGCATCCTAAGTTCAACAGAAGAAAAGTGATTATTTTCTCAATATCAGCCAAAGGAATGAGAAGAAACATGCTGCAAGCTAAAGAACCAGTGAGGGCCCAGTCCTGAGCTAATGAGGGCCCTGATCAAGGTGCTGTACCTTTCATGTAGCCCTTTATATATCCACATGGGTTTCAGATTCAGTCATTTTCAGGAGGGCTGGATATTCTACAGGAGTCTTTGATGACATTTTGCAAAGGCAAAGCACAAATAATCCAGTGAAACTATTGGTTCCTGAACAGCAACCATCTGTGTGGTAGAAGAACTGAGGAAGAAAGACTTCATGTGATCCAGGATGGGGAATTGCCTTATTTGTTGAAACTAGGATTTAATATTCTGCCAGTTTCAACATTCCATAATCTACGCTTAGTAGTGACTGTGGGATCTGAACTGTCAGATTGATCTTTTCAAAAAGATTGGATGCTTGATCCTATAATTTGGACAGCTAGGACCAGCTGTCTGGCATTCTAACTAGAAGCAAATTTGCTCAGTAGAATTGCAGGGCCCCTTGTGATGCTGTAGATGAGCATCCATACTGTGGAGATCTGAACTCTGCATCCTCTTTTGCTCCATGTACAACAGAACTGGAAACTTTTGTCAGTACAGCCCTTACCACCCAACAAGCAATGAAACAGGATACCATATTAAATTATTTTCAGCTCTTAAGCTAGGAATAGGAGTATTACATCACTCTTCAACCTTAAACTGAAAATAATTAAACAGAAATATGCAGCCAAGATGTTTTGCACTAGCAACTCCAATTAAACATTAGCTGTCTCCCCTTTCTAAGCTGGGATAAAGGATTAACACTTGCATTGTGCTGTACAATGGCTGACCTCTGAGTTTTAGGGAGGATGAATTTACCTTTCTGCCTTAGGCCAGATTCCTCTCTCATGCTTAATCTTTTCAGTCCTTACATCTTTTTACCATGCATGAAGGAAATGTCCTGACTGGCAGAAGACCTTGTACACACTTTTTTCTGTGCTTGTATGATTCCCATCGCCGGAGAAAGAAAATGACCCTGGAATATCTCCTCCTGAGCAGAGGAGCTGTGACAGATGTGGAGGGAGACCTGTGACCAGGTCTTGAGATCTACCCCGTGGTTTTCCTCAAGGTCAGACCCTATGTGGGCAAGCAGGACCTCAGTGTGGCCTGGAACCACCTCCAGGGTTTGGAATACCTTATGTGCCTTATTTGTGAACCACCACCCACACACACAGGCAGCACAGCAACTGTTGTACTCTGAAGGAGTTAACTCTTATCCGTGTTTCCAGTCAGCTGTCAGCAGATGACACAACTGGGCCTGTTACACAAGCAGTCTTGCTCTCCTGGCTGCAAACATCTTCATTGCTGTTACTGCTAAATCTCATAGTATGCTGCTATTTTTTTTATATCGACTGTTTTATTGCTCCAGTTTTCTCCTATCCCAGATGTCCATTCTTCTTCTGAATAGTATTTGAGCTGCAGAAGAGTAAGTTCTTCCATGTAAACATCCCTCTTATCACGAGGACAATTTTATAAATACCCAAGATCCAATTAGTCTTCTAGAATCCTATTAGCATTGTTGATGTGCTGCTGGTTTTGTGCTGTTCTAACTAAGGGTTCTGGGTAATGAAATTATTCACTTCCTTCACCATATTTAACATTTCTGTCAAATCATCCATGTTATTGCTAAAATGAACTCTCATTATGACAATTTTTCAACTGTGCTACCTAAAGGGAGATAAATTCAAATGAATGTATCAGTTTGACACCTAAGTTAATACAGCTCAAATTAGACTGATTTTGGCTGTATTTTTAAAACAACAACTGTTTCTCAGACTTCATAAATCACATTGTAGGTCATACCCTACACACGACTCCAAATACAATAAATATAACTACTCAAAACTGGAGAAGTTTGTGTAAATTAGAATGTTTACTGCCAATGTACATGATTATTTTTGCCAGCTCAGCAAGCAAGGAGTGACAAAGAGCTTGTGGCAAAGAATGACAAAGAGAGTGGTAGACCAGTAGAAGAATTTACCAGGACAGAGAGAAAAATGCAGCAAATCTAAATTAACTGGTATTGAAGTTCTTTACAGGTGCTGCATCTCCAGCCTAGTGCTGGGACATACGTCTGACATTTGCTTGGCCCTCCTCTTTCATTCCTGCATGTTTAAAACATGCAGGCATGGATGATGTGCATTTAAACTAGCAGTGTTTTGACAGAGCCCCAAAGGATGATCTTCGATAAGGCTCTAAGTGTTCCAGAAAAAAAATTCAACTCTACTTTAACTTCTTTTTAGTCAGAATATCTGCAGATTGCTAAGAACAGTTTTTGTTTTTTCTTCAGATAAAAATATCAATCCATACATTCTTCGTGTTTTTACTTTGGCATCTTGACCACAGGCTCTTCTCTTTCTTCTTTCATCTTATTATTCAGTGCACCAAACAATGTCTAAAAGTTGCGCTTACAGCTGACAGTCTCTTGAGTCACTTCATGTTTCATGTAATTTCCTCTAACTCTCGGTTCAAACTCATATTTTCTTCTTTTATATAGTATACGTTAATTGTATCAATTAATTAATATTATTAATAATATAAATAGTATTAAAATATTAAATTGTTCTAAAGAACTTTCATTTTTAAGAGGTGTGGGAATTATTGCTTCTTGTGGGCAAAATATAGTGAAGCTTTCCCAGGCTTTAGGAGCACCTTTTTTTGTGCTTTTGGAAATTAAAATTGCTAAGGGAAGTAAAAAATAGTCAAGGAATTAATTAGTCACTAAAGTGGGAGTCTCTTATGAGCTAGTGTCAGAATAGTACCTTCTGTTTTCTTCAGTGCCCTGGTCTCATTATGTTATGGCAGTCTGTCTGTCTCATGAGCTGGGGTCGGAGAAGTCCTTTGGATTCCCTGGTTCATAGGACCTTGCTACCAATCCCTCATTCAGGAATGACAAAAAAAAAAAGAGGTTGGTGACTTGACTATACCAACTCTGCCAGTTCTCTGAAGTTGGAAGTCAAGACAGAGCTCTGATAAAAGTGCTCTTTTGTATCTTAGTAGCTCATTTGGTTTCTCTCGAATTTAGCTTCAGTAATGATAAAACCAAGTAATTTCAGAATAAGGACATATGCATTAATGCTCATTTCCAATCCTTTCCAATATAATTTGGTATTTTGTTCTCAGATAGAGAATATTGTAATAATGGCTTTACAATTTTTTTTTGGTGGTCAGTGCCTAATTTTCTGTCACTCTGGAAACAGGGAAAGCCTTTTGTAAGCTGTACACATCAGTGCCTGTGAAGCTCTTTAGCTTATTAGATATTTTTAATACAGAAGGTTCTTGTGATTATAGCTCCTCTGACAGATGTATTCTCAGTTTTCTACCACAGCCTCAGGATTGTGATATAGATATACATAATCTGCATGGCAGAAAAACAAGCAGAGTTAAATTAACCTGCTAAATTAATTAGAAAGTTGATTGAATAATTGAATTCCTTAATTATTAACAAATTTTCATTTCTTATTTTATTGAAATGCAGAGAGGTTTTGACAGCTGTTGAGGTAAAAAACCTTCAGCCTATATAATTATACCCTACATATATATACATAGAGAAAGTCCCTGACTGAGCCAAGTGCTAATAATTTGTCTTCTGTGCATTGATTCAACACCTCTCCTGAAATTATAATGTCACTTAGGACCTGTATGCTTTGTACATTTGGGATTTAATTGCGTTTTTGCTGTGTACATTATGAAAAGAGTGTAAAGTGAAGTCAAAATATTTTAGGAAGGAGTACAGTTTTCCTAAATATTCAGAGCACTGAAATGTTTTTCCTGGATGATAATTAAGGAGATTTTTTAATGAAAGCCTGAAAAGCAAATATGTTTCAGGTACTGTATTTCTCAGTTCAGTGTTAACCTTTAGTCACGGTTGTAAGGAATGCATCACAGACCAGTGCACTATAAGTGGTGCCAAGGCCACAAAAGAAGGTCTGGAAGAGGTGAACCTGAAATAATTCTAACTGCATAATGATAATGTGAACGCTGTTGGGAATTGTGACATAGAGGAATATAAGCACAATCTGAGTTATGCAAGCTGTGCCCAGCTTGATGGTTCCAGCCTTTGATGGTCAGCTGTCCCCTCTTGCTGGGAAGTAGGTGATGTGCCAGGGTGAGCTCCAGGGCAATATGTCTAAAATGTCACGGCAGCTGGAACTGCACGGGTGGAGGCATGGAGTGGGCAGGTGGGTCACCTACTCAGTAGGATCTTTCCAACATCCTTGGACATCCATGGTTTTGTTTCTGTTTCTTAAATACCTTTGTAGTCTTCTATGTAAGCTATTACAGTGGCTTTCCAGACTGATAATTATATTCAATGTCAGTATTAGGAGAAACTTATTTTCTGTAAATTCCACCAGTATTTGTTTGCCTTGTCCCCAGCAGGTAGAAAGAAGTGATTATTTTTTAAAGCAAAGTTTATAGCCAACTCCTATGCAGCAGAGGATTGTGAAAGACTCTATTTTCTTTGCCCCTGCAATCTTTTGTCGCCCATTATGTTCTCTACATATCTATTGATCTTCCTCTACATTCCCACATTTTATCCATATCATGGGGCCCTTAGCTAGCCAGAGAAATGCAATTAAAGCCTCAGAAGTTGTTGTCAGGGCAGCTTTATTGGTGCCTTCAGTGCTACTATTTTCCCCTCCCCAGGCCACTGCCTCTTTTGCAAGCTTTCAGGGATTCTTCCCTTTGCCCCTCTTAGCAGGCAGGAGTTGAGACATGCTTCAGTAATCCTGTTAGTTGCACTGCCTCACATAGCCAGTTACACAGAAACTTTTGAGAGGGAAGCTTGCAGTCAGATATGAGCACTGTGGCTTCACAACCTCTAGAAACAAAGACTTATTTTAAAAATACCTTCTGAGATCAGCTCCTGAAAGTTGAACTTGTCTAATTCTGTGGGTGCTATAGTAATGCTGAATTGGAAATAGAAAGTTAAAGAAGGGGAAACAAATCCTAGTATGAGCTATAAGAAATATGTAATCTTTCACTAAATTCTCCTGCATGCCACATTTATCAGAGAGTGCATCTTGCTTAATAACAATGGAGGAAAAACAGTTTTCCTGAATGACTGTAGTGCTGAATTTCATTTTTAAACACAGTATTGAAGAAAAACTTCTTGTTTGTTTCACAGGAAGTCAGATCAAAATCCAGGTCAGTATTTTCCATTATCCTTTTTCATATCACAGACAGGCAGTTTGAGTTATTAGAGACAGTAACAGCTTGTCTGCTCTGTAGTATGAAAATAGTTGTAGAATAAGGGAGATTCTGAATCAGAGCTACTTTAAAAAATTTTTATTATTCTTCAATTCTGTAGTATGGAAAATGCAGACATATTTATGTGGGAAACCTGTTTTTAAACTAAAAAATGCATGAGAGCAACCAGAAATTGCAATCATCTCAATACAGACAAGAACCAATAGATCTGTGAATCATTCATGAGAAAGTGTCCCTTGTGGGAAGCATTTTGCTATTGAATAGAGCGATGTCATTTTCTTTTCCTGTTTCTGCTAGTTTTCAAGTCTCTCTTTAGCTTGTAGAAATCTCCTAATTCCATTTTAATTGAATACAAGAATTTGCATAAGAATTGAGTTATTTCGGAAAAAATCTGCATGACAACCAAAGCATTTTAGATAAATTAACATTTATTATATAGAATGAAACAATTTTTAAAATTGTTAGCACATACTGGCGTTGGAACAGAACTTGTATGTATCCCGGGCAGTGACTTGCCTGAGACTGTACATGAAGGAGCATGACACAGTCCACAGCTAAGATGTACTGCAAAGGTTTTGGGAAAAAGCCAGCTAGAGGCAGAATGAAAATTACCATAAAAAGAGTGATGTCTTTTTTTAATGTGATAATACTTACAAAGGATGGTCTGCAAAGCAAATACAGACAGTGCTTCAAGAAAGCAAAACGATGTTGGAAACTGATAAAGTGTAATGATTTTCCTGTCTTAGATGGCCAAGTTGATATAGCAGGACTTTTGCAAACCACATGATATGTTTCTAAATTCAGTTAATACTCAAATGCTACCAACTCCATATAGTGGAGAAATAGTATTTGTAGCAGCAAGAGAAATGATTACTAAATATTGCAAATTTTAGGGTGTTTAGATTAATTAGCATAAAACTAAGTGCATTTGCTAATATGAGTTAAGGCAGGAAAGCAACAGACTTTACCTGCTCACATTTCAGGCAAGACTAGAGGATGGGTAGAGTGGGCCACGTGGGAAGCAAGCAGAGAAGAAAAGCTAAGAATAGGAGAACTAGTGCATGTAGACCATGGGGGAGGAAAAAACAAGTTTGTTAAAGTGGTAAGATTTCAAATTTTCTTGATCAGCAGGAGTCATGAGTACATTGAGTTTAAAAATGAAGGAATATTCGTTGTACCAATACTGATTCTAATACCAATGGAAAATAAAAGAGAAAAAGGCTTTGGTCTCAGGGTCAGTGGTCTCAACTGGAAGTTTCAGGCACTGCCACGGGGAGAGGCGTGGAGTAGTTCTGTGGAGAGGGAAAGGGTGTTCATGCTTCCTCACTCTTAGCTGAGAGCTGTAACAGCAGCAAATGCTGGCTGGGAATTTAAGGCACTGTCAGCCTTGCACAAAGAGGTGTCTGCTATCAGTGACTAGCCCAGTCTAGCATCCTCTGGCATTGGATGAGTCCTCTCCTTACTCAAAGCAGGTTTCTGGGTGGTTGTGATTTCTTTTCCTACCAGTGCAGCAGTGCAAACTCTGTTTCTCTTGCTGAACTTTGAAAGAGCTGTTTTGTTACTCTTTGAAAAATCAAACCTAGTCCTTTCCTTCCCCGATGAAATGCTCACTTGTTTGTTAGTGTGGGAGACTGATTATTTTCGCTTGACTGAGGTGCTTGTCGTTAACCCCCAGAAACGTGTTCTAGTCAAGTGTAAAACTGTATATCAATATAATTTTAATACTCCTCTGGAAATTGATTCTAAAATGTTGCCTTGGGATTCTCTATCTCTTTCCTCATTGATTTTCAGGTCTCGTGTGTTTAGCTTAGCAGGACTGCACTCTTCTTTTTTTTCCCTCAGCAGTAATAAATTTTCTGCAGAGCAGGTGTGGCCATCAACTCCCTCCCTTTAGTGGGATATGGTCCCCTGCTTTCCATGGCTTCACATAGATTCAGTGAATTAAAGCACAGTACCAGGAAGAATGCCCCAAAAGGAGTAAAACCCATTACATGGTCTTCTCAAATTACACTGGAGGCTGCAGGGGTGTGGTGAATGCTGGTAAGAGTTTATGCATCTGCAGATGTAGACTCTGATGAAGATGTGCAACATGGAAGCTGAGAGAGCATGAAAACACAGATTTCTGAGGGATGCCTGGGCCCTACAGTCAGGCAAGGATGTGTCTCAGCATCATGGGACTGGGGCTATTCCCAAAGGACATCTCCATCTCTGCTGGCACCGGGAGACAGCAGTGCGGGGGGGCTGTTTGAAGTATTTCCCGACTCCTCTATACAGATGGAGGCAAATTTGTCTCAAATATGATGACATGTGCTTGGAAAGAAAAGATTGAGTCAGGTGGTGCTTTGGGAGAGCTCTGGCTTGCTGTCCACATAGTAGACATTCTGCTAAATGTGTGTCTTGACATATAAAAATGTAAACAATTGGATCAGCATATTTAAATAAATGTAACAGGGATCCTACACAAATCGGCATTGCATTTTTGCTTGGTCTAGAATGTCTTCATTTTTTAGGTACATCTTAAATTTCCTGGATGCTTGCAGCACCAAATTAAGTGTTTTTCCAAGGGTTTTTTTTTTTTTCCTGTTTCAAACTGTTCTGGATTCCCTGCTGTCTTCCTCACAGTTTTCCTCACAGAGTGCTCTCCAGCACTCTCTTGGCCTACCTGGCTTGTTCATTTGCATATCAAAGAGAATATTTAATTAGTTCCTTATTAGTTCTGTTCCTGTCTTTCTCTCAGCAAAGGCTTAATCTTCCTTCACCCATGGTTTTGTCAAAGATCATCCTGTAAACTAGGTGTAAGTAGTTGGGGTTTACTTCAATCATAGTGAAGTAAGATATTTCTGCAGGTTTCCTTCCCATTATAGAAAAAAGGGCAATGAGTCATTGTTAATCTGCAGACTGAATTTTAAAAATCCTTTTAAAGAAGACTCATTGGTCTCAGGTAGGAGTCTTGCTGGCACACCTACCATTTGTCTTATGTAAACTACCCCAGGGAGGATGCAAAAAATAAATATGCAAATGATCTGCCAGCATTGCTATATGACCTAAACTACAGGATAATCTTTCAATACTCCTCCCTTCTGCCTAATACCCAGGTTTTAGTTCTAAAGCAGAGTACCCTTAGAAATAAATATTCATCTTTAGAAAGGGATGTCTTTTTTCATTTATTGCCATCACAGAATATTAGGTTTTCTATTTGCTAGATTGTTATTATAAGACTAAGTTTTCTATTATCAATAAGTCTGAATTCTAGACTCCTGGAAAACTGGAAAGTTAACTCTATATGACATAATCTGTAATTGGCTTGCAAGTGCATGTTATTCATGTGTAGCACTAGGAGATGGGTCTAGTGCATTGCACAATATTTCTACAGTTGTTTTTTTTATTGCTCTCCAGAAATATGGGCTCACACTTCATTATATTTATTTATTATAAAGTGTAAATTACGAGGCTTCATCTTTAAGGTCTGTGTGTTTCTTCTGCTATGTGCTTAATACAAATAATGAGAGCAGCACGCTATGCTTAGGAGCATCTATTGTCTAAGTCAGCGTGGACTCATCTTCAGGTCAAGAGGGCAGTCGTGAGTGTCTTTTTTGATTTTTCCCTTGTTTCCAGTGGTCAGGTAATTAGCATTGGCTGGACATTTACAGGAAGCTCCTCTTTTCTTTGATTTGGGTGACTGGAGGAAAATACAAAGCCGTAGACTGCCTTTAAGGGTTTTTTTGGCTTTTTTTTTTGTTGCCCTGATTTATGTGTTTCAGAAAAATAGAACAGTTACCACACTGTAAAAACAGAAATTTTTTAATTAAGGGAGAAATGTAAATTGAATTGTAACTGCATTACTTCATATTTCTCTGATCTTAGTCTGATGTGTTGGAAAATCAGAGTATTCTACATACTGTTTAGGCCTTAGAACCTGCCCCATGCACTTCTGAGGTCAGGGGCACAATGTTATCCTGCACCCGCTGGGCCTTGTGCATGGGGCGGAGTGGATGCTACACCTGGCTGACACTAAATACTTCATTGAATTAAAAAGGAGGAGGAAGCAAAGCCAGTGTATTTGGGGGAATGAATAACTAAGCAAGAGCATCACTGGGGCTCAGGTCTCACAATGTAATCTAAGAGAAGAGGATAATTCAGCCTGAAATGGCTAAGGAGTAATACAGGATTCAAGCATAATGTAGCGTTTTATTGCATAATTGCTGGGGTTTTGTAACCTCTTTTCTATGCTTCAGACTAAAAGCTTAATATAATGTCTCACTAAGTAAGATTTGTTTTGTTTTCCACTTATGATGATAAGTTCCAGTGAAGCTCACCCTGATGATGTAAACAGATGACCAAAACAGGAGACAGGCTGAAGGCACAAAAAAAAATAAAAATGTTAAACAGTGCATATGGCATGGCAGCTAAAGGGTTGCCAAAAAAACCAAAAAGCCCAAACCAAACAAGCTTCTAGAAATCATCACAAGCAATTGTGCAGCAATGAAATAAAAAGAAATAGAAGAGCTGCTTGAGAGGGAATACTTGCTGTTACTGCTTGCCACAGTAACAGCAAGTTACTGTTCTCTGTGAAGCAGTTCTCTGTGAACGCAATGAGTGTAAAGTAATTGCAGCTGGTTGGGAATTTCCCTGTGTAGACTGCTTTCCACAGTGCCTCTTTCCTTGCTGCCTCTGTTTCTGGTGGAGTGCTATCTTTGCATTGTTTCTCATTTCTAGTCCCTTGATGTTCTAATGAGTATAAAGTAATGCTTTTCATATGTACATTGGTCACACCTTTCCTGTCAGTTCTGTGAAGCTGTGAGGAGCTGCATTGATGGCCGCTTGACATGAATCTGTTATTTCAGTAAAAGGAAGTGGCAAAAAGTTCCTGCAAAGCAGGAACAGTGGGGAGAAAGAAGGATATCCTTCCTGCCACCAGCAGAGCCCTTTTATGGACCTTTGGGCAGAAGGTATTTCCAGTGACTTAAGACATTAAAGGTTCCTTGCTGTACTGCTTCATGGAGATTTTAGGATATTGTTTTATAAAACTGGCTTGTCTGCTTGCAAAACGTTGTTTTATCAAATGTCTTGTAGGCACCACAGGTTCTGTTTCTAGATGTCTGTCTGTGTTTTCTTGGGCTTTGAAAAATTAATGCAGTAAAAACGTGAAGACTTCAGATCAAAAATCTGACCTTTAAGGTTACTCTCTGAGTGAGAATTATTGTAGTTCACAAATACTATGCTCAGTTAAAAACATTAAAGACTGTTGAGTGTCTATTTAAATAGAGAATTAGGATATCTAAATGATAGATCCTTCTTTTATTAACTGCTTGTATGTCATTGTGCAAATCTGTGTCTACTGCCGACTGCAAGAAGAAGCAGCTTTCCCGAAAGAAAAAAGTAGCTTTAGTTATAAAAAACCTGTGTCTCTCTGCTTGTAGCATCTCCAGTTTTCTAATGGGGGAAAACAGTTGTTCAGCCCATCACACTTGAAGG
>JANRGV010000077.1:3686413-3722484 GCA_024734035.1 Alethe castanea | reverse complement strand
CAGAATACCACTTAGCTGTGTTGAAATCCTGTTGTTGTTTCACATATATGCCTAAATAAAAATATGTGCTTTATTTTCCTCACACTCCATTTTAATGTTCCTAATTGTTACAGGTTAGTAAGGTTGGGGGTTTGATTCTTTCTAATCAATTAAAATCACTCAAGAACACAACAGTCAATTAAAAATACTATTAAGCAAGTTAAAGTTTATCTGCAGGTAGAGTCAAAGACTCTGGGTCTAAAATAAATTCTGGTTTTCCAAAACTTTGAACTCTCCTTTTAATTTTGCTGATTTATGAGTCAGTCTCCTGGGTGCAAACTGTATATAAAAGCAACATTAACTAAGCGGAAGCAACAGTTTGTTTTTCAATAATAAAATATGCATACTGCTTATACCATATTGCTTAGGAAATTAGATAAGATCCTTTCTAATACCCTGCACACAGGATGCTGTAGGAAACCACTTAAGGTGCAATAATAGAGTATTGACTGGGCACAGGCAAAATGCAAGACAGTGCTCCCCCCAGAGCAGCCAGTCCCATGCTGTTAGAGCCTTGTTTGTTCCACATTAACGTATGTTTGTTCCACATAAACAAAAAAAAAATTTGAAAAGAGATTACCACTTCTAAGGCATAAAAAGATCAAATTTAAGTGAAATATTTTATGGTTATTTCATAATAAACACTGTTCCTAAGAATCGTTGTTTATTTAATAAACAAAAAATGGTACTTTTTCCTCTTGTCTGGAAGGGCTCTGTGCCTGGAGCTCTCTGGATTGCTGTATAAGCACCACAAGAAGGCAATACAGCATTTCCCACAAAAAGCCCCCAGAAACAGATGACCATTGTAAGGCCTGGGCAAAGCTTTCTGCCTGTTTTAAAAGTCTTCTTCAGTTACTCCTGCACAGATGTGATCAGGTGTGTGTCACAAAGAGCAGGACAGCTGGGGTGACTTGTTCTGCAGGCATAAAGTGTCTTCTTAGAGAAACATATCTGGATGCAAATATCCAACAGGCACATAAATTGCAAATAATTAATTCTCCCAAACTTTCACATGCACTGTATCTCACTCTGCCTCTAAAGTACTGCTTCATTAAAAGAAACCACATCTTTTGAGAAGCAGCTGCACATACTAGTAAGAAAACAAAAATCTCCATACAAAGCAAAGCCATCTGCTCCCTTCATGGGGAGTTTACTTTTGCTTATCAGGACAGAGACAATTTGTAATTTTTCCAGAGTTTGGTTGGCTGGACATTTTTTATTTATTCATTTGTTTTTTAAAGTAGAGGTACTTTTCTGTACTACATTCACCCTTGAGTCCTCCTGACAGGGATTCCTCATTTTCAAAATCACTGCTTTTTATTTTTTCTAAATATTTCTCTCTCCCAAGCAGCACATCAAAGGTATGTAGAGAAACCCACAGAGGGCTCACTGACATAAAGGAGAAATAAATGGCTGTACTACCTTTGCACTGAATGCTGTCAAATGAAAAAAGTGAAAGAAATAAGAAAAAATGTTTTCCAGATGCAATGAACTTGAAAAGATTAAGGAAGTGTACTACCCATAAATGTTGAAGTAGAATTGTTTGGTGATCAGAGACATAAGAGGAAAGCCAGCAGTAGACAACAGAGAATTATTTTTCTGGGCATTTTTATCATTTTTGGAGGTGGATAACTGGGGAAGAAACAAAATATTTAGCTGACAAATTAAAATATACAGACTATTTCTCCCACAATGCACATGGTGTTTAAATATTTGCAGCGTGGGAAAAGCAGTTAGCCGAAGGGAGATGTGAATCAACAAAATACCAGCTCTCACGAGACTTCAAAATATTTTTATTTTCCATAGAAGCATTTGGAGAAAATGGAGAGAAAGTTTTTTCTTTTCTTCTTCCTTGTTATAAAGGAATATATGAAACAGGTCACTTGTTAGGGTTTTGCTTTTCTGACAGACAGTTTTCACTGAAAGCAATTTTTTGGGTCCAAATTTTAAGCTTCAGATCATGGATTTTAAGCTGAGTTCTAGAACTCTTCCTTTAAAATTTCAGCTTTTACCAGGAAAAGGGGCTGATCTGCATAAAAGCAACATTTATTCCTATGTACATACAAGCTTTATTCCCCTTTAAAATACCACTACGTGGAAAAACTATAGATCAAGGCATCAAAGCACTTTCCATCATGAATACAGAGCACAAAATGTAGCCTTGTGCACATTACCAGAACTTATCAAGTAATTTTACTAAATTTTTTTAAACTATTTCAGTACCTGTTCCATTTATAGCTATAAGCTAAAAAATCACTTCAGTTTTATACAGACCAAACCTTAGAGTATATGCAACAATGATGAATTGAAACACTTGCACTGCAAAAATGTTATGAATCCTCAAGGAAGGGGATTCAAAGGCACCTTGGGAAAAGAATCCTTGTTCCGTTGGTGCTGACTGCAAGACAACCCTCAAGTTCCAAATACTGTAATCCATCTTGTATTGACATCAATCCATCAAGCCATAATCCACATGAAAAAGACCCAGACAAAAATAAAATCACTTGAGAGTATGTGTTTCTGCACTTCTACTGCTGCATCCCAAGCTCTTTTAAAATCAAGTTAGTCAAGGGAGAAGAGGATACAGTGAGCACCTGCTTGCTCTAAGGCACCCCAAGACCCTTCACTTGGTACAGGCAAACACTCTTGCAGCATTCTGTTCAGATGAATGCAACAAAGCTAACAAGCAGGAGTTTTGGAAGAAAATTTCTCTGGTATTTAGAGTAACTTCTGGGTTGACCTACTAGAGTTTAGAAAACCTCCCTTTCTTCAGTGCTAAACAAGTAAAAAATATTTTATTTAATTATGTTAAATAGTAATTTAAATTCAAAATTATATTATTGACAATTAATTTTTGGTCTTTTAATTACCTACAACTATGTTAGGAAGACCTTGTATGTGTGAAGACAGACATAGGAACACAGTACTCAGTACTCTCAGTTAGGAAGTGAATGGTTGATGGCCAACTCCCCAGAAGTCAGTGTAAAATAGAACTTCTTCCTATTTCCATCTCAAACTTCATCTACCTGCATACTGTAAAGCAAAACCTTTCTTTGTCTCAGCTCTCTCAACACCTACACTTCGGGGTGTTGTACAGATTATAACATCTGTGAAGTGCTTGTCCCTTACTGTGTATCAGCTGAGAAGAGCAAATATCACACTGCAAATATGAAGATATTTTTACTGATTTCTTTAGAGAGTGGTAAGTGGGGCATGAATGTAAAAAAATGCATTGATGTAGCATTAACATAGATGAAATCTAAAATTAACATAGGTTGAAATGCAAACACCTGCCAAACAGACAGTGTACTGTAGCTACTTAGCTTTTGCTATTTGAATTCCACATCTGTGGCAGTAGCAGCCCACAGAAGAGAAAACTCTCTGCAGTGAGTAAAAAATAGATCACCTCTCAGGGTCAGTCAAATTTTGAAAGTAACCAAACTTTTGTCAAAAGCCTGTCCATTAGTCTCACACTACAGAAACAATGCATCCCTCTACTCCCTATAGGTGACAAGAGCTCAGATGAGATAATTCATTTGCCAGCACTGCTGCTGCTCCAAGTGAAGACAAGTGGGACTGTGCAAATTGAGCTAATCGTCAACACTTGATCAACCCAATTAGTTCAAATCAACCCAAGTGTTTCTCTGTCTGCAGTTGCAGCTCAACAGGGCTGCAGGCAGGCTACAATGGCAAATTACATGCAAGGAAATGCAGATTTTCTCTGCCTACCCTCCAAGGTGGCCAGATGTTACCTGGTTTGAGAGTTCCACAACTGTGTTAGGAAAACACCCTGCCCTGCTGATTTGGCCTACATAAATCATTGCCTCTGTCAACATGAACTTGGAATAGAACAAAGGAAACTATTTTGTTTGTAATTAGCAAAATAAAGTGGAAGAGCACAATCATGCTCTAGGAACAATTTCTAGGAACAATTCTAGGAACAATTTCTGCACAAAACCAGAGAATATTCCTGCCTTATGTAGGTTTCAACAACAAGATAGAACTGCTTTGTAGAATAAGAGAATCCCATCTTGGATAACCTTGGTGAATTAGTCCTGAGATTCCAAGGTGCAATCTCTGAGGAAATGAGAGGAAACACAACCAGCTTGTCCAGTTGGTTCCCCCTTCTGCCTGCTCCCAAGAAATCATGCTGGCCACTGAGACATGGACAGATTACAGCACTGAAGAGTATTGGTGATTTTATTGATGAGGCTCTCAAATCATTACTAAAGCAAAATAAGTTGTTCCCTCCTCAGCTAGTCAAATGGACTGATGACTGTTATCTCAGCTGTGGCAGCTGATTAATGAGGCTACTTTATCCAGTCAGGTCCTTGACTCAAATTCACAGTTAGTCTGTGACCTAACCAAAACCTTGGAAAGAGCTGTCTAATGATGCTTGTCATGACTCAAACTATCTTGGCTACTCTACTTGCAGCTTATCAGCCAAAAGAGGTATTGTTTGATAATCAAGACAGCTGCTATGGCACCCTACTCTTCCTCTTCCCTGTTGTCCTCCATGGTTAATATACAATTCTTTATAATTCCACCAAGTACCTCCGTTTGTTTCTTCCAGTGACAGGACAAATGATGCTGCTTTATATAAACTCTAAAAAAATGAAACAAAAAAGCCCCACACTGGTTTCATTCATGTTCTTATATCAACTACCCAAATGCCTATCTGAAATTATCCTTTTACTGCACAAAACACTGTACAAACATACAGAAAGTGCTTTCTACATCCAAAGATTGAGTATGTTGTAGTTTGGGAGGGTGTGGTTGTTGGTTTTCTATTTTGGAGGTAATTTTTTCTAGTGTTTTAATTAGTCAGGTGTCAGTTTGGTTTGGTTTGGGGTTTTTTTGGTTTTCTTCCTTTGAGGAAGAGGAAGATTTTGTGAGAGTTCTGTTTTCTTGAAAAATATTTTCTTTCACAGCTAGTCTGACTCCTGCAGGACTACCCACTTGTGTAGCAGCATATTTCATTCAGCCTGTAGGGACAGACAAGTCAATATTCCATATCGGAAGCAAGGATGTTGGGAGGAAGAAAGCATGTAACTGAATTCCAAGTCTGTACTGGTTTTAAGAATTAACTTTCTTACAGTAGCTGTTGTGGTGCTGTGTTCTGGATTTGTGCTGTGAACAGTATTGCTAGAGGGATCTTTCACCTGCTGTGGAGCTGTGCTCACCCAGCATCACTTCTCCCTTTCCCACTCTGCCCCAGCCGTGAGCAGGCTCAGGGTGCACAGGAACCTGGCAGGGGACACAGCTGGACTGCTGACCACAGCTGACCACGGGCATATTCCAGACCACATGGCATCACACCCAGCAGTAAAAGCCAGGGGAAAGAAGGGGAATGACATTCAATTTTGTGGCACTTGTCTTCTTCATGCCACCTTTACATGAGACAGGGCCCTGCTTTCATGGAGATGGCTGAACACCTGCCTTCCCATGGGAAGCAGAGAAATAATTCTCTATTTGACTTTATAGTTTGTGCAGTTTTGCTTTATCTATTTAACTGTCTTTATCTCAACTGACAAGCTCTCTCAATCTTACCTTTCTGATTCTCTTCTCCATCCTGTTGAGGGAAAGCAAGCGAGTGGCTGCCAGCCAGGGTTAAACCAAAACAAAACCTCAAAACAAAGCACCAACTACAAATGCAATACACTACTTTATGTCTGTTAGTATTCCAGCCACATATTATTATCCTCCACACAGTCACCCAAGCAGAAACAAACAGATATACCTTACAGGGGTGTTATGAGATTAATTAGTTAATAACTAGAAAACAATTTGAAGGTGTAATGCCATGTTGCAGAAATGCTAAGTACCGTAACATTGTATATGTAGAAATGAAGGTGAGCTTGCCAGAAATCCTGATACTGACTGCACGCAGAATAATTACAGGAGCAGTTCAAGTTATTTTCTTGCTTAATATAACAATCCATATCCCACCCCATCAAACCATTGTTTTCAAGGAGTGAATATTGAGTGGAACTAAGGGCTCGCAATAATGGAACTGCTCTCGGGAGAGCACAATATGTATCACTACCTCATAAGAGATACAGCTAGAACAGAGCAAACTTCAAATGAGCACAGGAACCAGGGTGAGGCTATTCTTTAATTCATACCAGGAACTAGAAAAAAATCTGAGAGAAGCTTAAGAAAAAGCATCTCAAAAGAAGAGTTTTAATCCTATCTCTCATACCAGTGCCGTGCCTATTAACCTCGCTGTACCGAGGGAGTTCAGCATTAGCAGCGATGCCTCAGAACCTGCCCAGAGCACTTCAGGAAGATTTCCTTACACACGTGCACACACATGCATACACTAAAATTAAAGGCCAGATTAGGCCTTTAGCAGATTTAACATTCAGCAGATTTAACTCAAGGAATGACAGGAATTCCATAGAACCGACACTGCAGTTGCCAAGAATGAAATTATCTTCAAACGCCAAGAGGTCCAGTTCTGAGCTTGGCAGCATTCAGAGCAGAGCCCAACTCCACTTCAAGGCAGTTTTACCATGTAACAATATTAACTGAGCTATGGAGTAACCTTTGAGAAGTAAAAAGGAAGATGAGGCAAGGAAAAAATTCAAACAAACAAAAAAATACATGCTTACATTATTTCACATCTCTACATTCCTTCATCATTTTCCAGCCATGTGTAAGTTGAAGATTCCTGTGAAATTGTCCTCTTGCACACTTCCTGACACTACTGTGTAACCAAACAATGACATGATACTCCTCAAATCTGCACACTTAATCACACTCATCAACTAGTTCACCTTCAATTAAAAACAAAACTGAATTTTGGAAGGATGACATTTTTTGGAAAGATGATTTTTTAGCCTTTATCAAGCTATCTGTCTCTACAATCCTAACTACAGGGTCTCACAAAATCAATGCTCATCAAAGAAGAATTCTGTAAGTTATGTCCATCACATATGCAACACACATCTGGTAAGTTACCAGCTGGTAAGAACAAAAGGGAAGTGGCAGCAAGTTGACTCTGCAGTACTATTGCCTCTTGAACTCTCCTGCTTACAAAAGTGAATCTTAAAGTAACACAGGCTTTAGAGACATACTCTCAACAAGCACAACAGTGCTCCTGCTGCTCTACACCATTCAGAAGGCACACTGAATGAAGTAAACAGCACTGGAGCTGAAATGCTGGGTCAACATGAAAATACCAGCTCCATCTCACCAGTATTCACGGACACGCATGGCTGTGAGAGCCAGTGCCTTGGAAAATATGGTCAGCATCACCCACACTACTTGGATAGATGGTAACTGACTTCTCTGTAGTGCAGGAGATGCACAAAGGCGATATTACAATGTGAAAACCAAAGGAGAGCTCAAGAGCTCACCTCCTGCACATTGGAGATGAGTAACAGCCTCCTCAGATCTCGCTGGGCATGGTTCCTTCACTCAGCTATGCATTCCAATTGCCCTGACGTTCCAAGACTGCTGCAGGAGATGAGAACATCTTTCTTGTCAAGCCCCATTCACTGAGATCAGGTCTAAACAATGAGCAGTCTCCTACTGAAGCTGTGAACAGCTGTTTGTACTAACCCTAAATTAAGGGTCCATAGAGATTCCTGTATAACCATTTCTAAACCTTCACCTGGAAACCTAAGCTGATGTACGTGGTAGTATTTAATATTTAATTTTAAGTTTCCTCAGTGTTTTCTCAAATGATTTTTTCTTGCCATTCAGTTGACTACTTAAATTTCACACATTCTCATAGAAATTTCCAAAGCTTCTCTTTGCAAAGCCTCCCCATACTAACGAGGTTTTACCAAGTTCTGCTGCACTAATCTTTTGACAACTCCATGACCAGTGTGGGAAATGTTCTCTTGAAGCCAAGGACAGCAGAGATTCAAACCATGAAAAAGCAATGGGCAGAAGACAATATCTCAGAGATTACGTTCCATAAAATTGAATTGGCAACATCTGCTCAATCTACTGTAGGTAAATAGTGAACTATTTTCCAACTCATTAACTCAGACAATAAGATATTAAAAAAAAATGGGTCTCATGCTTTGTTATCATATTTGAGGCTTGTCCCAAACTTGCCAAATGAGTTCTCCTGTAGGAAAGAGACCCTAAGAATTGAGTTGCAGTTGCATAGCAAACACCCACCTAAATCCTTGGATGACAGGAAAAACAACCCTGCTTACTCTAACTGTGTTTCTAATTACTAGTCACTTAGCCTAAATTATTAACCGTGTCTCAGCAGAGATGTATGGTACATGTAAATCTCCAAACAGCATTCTAATAGAATTATCTAATTCCATTAAACCACAAACAACTATCCATTAAATATTTATTAGAAAGCTTGCATTCACTTAAAATAGATTGGAATGTCAGCAAAACACTTCACTAATCCCTTCTTTGTTTCAGATTTCCATGCTAAGGGTTCAAAATGAGCTATCAGAATCACACTTATTGATTTTGTACAAATTAGCTGGCTAATCCAAGTCAATAAAAATAAAAAGATCTGAAAAGAATTTACAAAATAGACTATGGATTTCTCTGAAAAATACACTGTTTAAATAAACAAGTTAGTTAAATTCCAAATTACTTGATTATGTAAAGCTTTTTAGCTCATTCTACCACAGGGCAAAGGTGATAAATTACAACTAATTCAATTTTATTTGTAGCACCAATGAGATGCATTTAAAGAAAAAAAAATCTGTTTAAAGAACTTAAACAATTTAGTAGTATTTTAAGTTCTCAGAACAGTTGTTAAGTTGGATTTTTCTACAGCTTACTTAGTCTAACCTGCCATCAGAGCAAAAGCAGTATTTCAAAAATCAAAAGGACAAGCAACTCAAAACTTTCAAAATCATGAACAGCACCTACTCACCTTCCAAAAACACCCAAAACAAATTAACAAAACCCCACAAAATCAAAAATACCCACAAAGTTAAAGAAATTATGAGGGCACGCAAAAAGAACACAGGGCACAAGTAGTCAAATGCCACGTTATCACTACAGTGGTATGAGTTATGCAAAGCCAATCTTTATGTCACATTTTGTGGCAGATCCCACTTTGATCATCACAGTTTTCCATGTATTTACATACACAATTGAGTCATTCCAACAAAATCCATGCTGCTTACTGCTGAAGTGTAACCAGCCCCTAGTGACACACATCCTCTAGAGTCATCCCCTCAAAAAAATGTAAATCTATATTAGCTGACAGAGTAAAACTAAAAAAATCCTCATGCAATACTACAGCATGCCTGTCCCAAAAGCAGACACAACTTTGTGTTCTTGAGTCCAGGAATCATCTGAAAGAAAGGTAGTCTCTTCCTCCCATCTAGCTTTTTCTGAGTGATGTACTTTTCCACGCCTCCATGATATCTGGAACTTCTCTCTATATGAATCACCTCCATGGCAAACCCATCACACCTGATGCAACTGTTGTAAGCACTGCCACCATCCCACAGGGGACACTGGGCACTGCTCAGGATCAGACTGGTTTAAAATGTGGGCCTGAGGGTGCTCATTTTGCAAGGCAGGAGGAAGCAGAAATCCTGCAACTTTTCCATGCTTAGATTAAATGTTGAAAAACCTAGAGAAGCATAAGGGAAACAGACAGATCATACATTTCTTCTAATTTCATTAAGGGTCCAAGTTATCTTTCATTTCTCAAAATGCTGGCTGTCCACACACAATCAGAATAAAAGTACTTTTTGAATTATCTTCTTTGTGAATGCTGTCTGAAAAAATCCCACTCCTCAACAATGCAGAAGAAAGATACTGCTGACATTCCAGACTTATTAGTGAAAATTAATTTAAAAAACACTAAGATTTCCTATACTTAACACTCCAGAGACATACAAAAGGAGCTCAGTTAAACTCAAGTCCTGTAAGGGCAGGAGTTCAGCTCCCTGCAGAGGCTGACAGACCGAACAACCCCCAAACAGGCAGCTCCACACTGCATCCCACAAGTGTCCAGTGAAGGCAAAGCAACACGCGGCTGCCTTAATTTCCCTCGGGTTTTTTCGGTGGTTGAGTCTTTTAGACACCTGCCCAAAGTTCTTGCTGTTTTCATGTATTTTTTGACGGGTTTTTGTTTTCAAGTACATGTCCTTTGGCTGTAAGAAAAGTGGGTTCAATCCTGAACTATGTGCTGTTTTTTGTGGTCCTGTATACTGGGCACAATGCAAGATAGAACTCCATCAGCTCATAAATAGCAGCAATTCACAGCCACTTGGCACAGGTGTAATTGACTACAGAGTGCACAAGACAGGGACAAGCAGCCCTGATGAGATTTTACCAGAGATCAAGGCATGCAGAAATTGGCCCTAATTTTTGTACAATAGCTAGTACTTTAGCTCTTCACTTGGAAACTTCACAGCTGTGAAACGTTTACAGAAAAGGAAAGCAATTACAGAACACTACCACTGGAGGAGCTTAAATAATTTAAGGGTCACCATGTCCCTGATTAATTTTATTTCATTTGTAACTCAAGACCAGATGTTATTTATTTTGATGCCCTGAATTTCCACATATTGAGTGTGCAAAACATCGTGACCTGTTGGGCCATGAGGATTAACTAACTCCCAGCTGTGGTGGTGCTGTGTGACCTTAGGAGTCAGAGCAGGAGTTGACTGTGTTGTGAGCCTCTGAGTTCAATAACATAACTTGTCTTTGCAGGGCTCACACACCTCTATGGAAAAAGGCATGTGAAGCCTTTGCTTGTGCACGCATGTCCAGCTGTGGTGCTGTCCAAGCAGGGCTCACTAGACAATCTGCTTGGGCATTGCTCTCTACAATGAAGCCTGGTAGATTTGTGTGACTTCTAACATGTAAAATATAGTAGGGACAATCTCTGGCCTGGATGGTATGCCACAGACCTTTTATCACGGTATGGGCAGAGATGATGGTAACATCTGCCCGTGTCAGCCATCTGCTGACCTTTATTTGTGAGGGCCTCACCCGAGGCATCGTGACAGTGCACACCATATCAGGTCTTTGATCACATATGACCTAAGTGCAGCACACCTGAGGCTCTCTGCTAGACCCAAAGCCTCGGTCTCCTTGCTCTATAGGTTCTGTTCTGGGGACAAGAGATTTAAAAGGGATGAACTGGGCAATTCGTGTTTTTGCAGGGTTTGTCATGGGTGGACTAGGGGTTGAAACCAAAACCTGTATCTGCCCAGTGAAGTCTGTATTAATTAATTAACTAGGGTGCACAAAAACACCTTGTAGAGTAGCACTGGGTCTCCTGATCAACAGTGCACTCAGTCCTCTCCCTATGGGCCCACAGGCCTTGAGAGGACCTTGTGTAACTTAAAAGTATGTATGGCTGTTAAAATGGATGTGGAAACATCCATTCCAGCTGCTGCTCGTCCTGCCTGTGAGCTGGTTGCACAGGCTCTGACAGGAAGGTGGGAAGATGCTTGTATCTTTACATGTCTCTGCACTGGGTCTTCATTTCCCTGGACCTTAAAGGCAGGTCTGTCAGAATGAATTCAGGATCTGCATTGTTTGGTCACAGAATTGGTTTATCCACACTGGCTACAGGTTGTATTCCTTGAATTCCATGTATTGTCCCTAGTAGTGTAGACTTACAGGGACAGCTGACTTTTAGGTGGCCTAGTTGTCCACATCTGTAGCACAAGGGTGTCACTTTCACAGCTGCTGCTATGGAATCTGCTAACAAGGACATGTTGTGGGCATTAGATCCAACCTTGGTGCACACATTCATCATCTCACCCAAGGATGGGCTGTCATTTGGCAACAGTCCTAAAACCTTTTGACAGTCCTCATTAGAACTGTCCTTGCTAAGTTGTAAAATTCATTGGTTTCTGACCTCAACGTTTGTAATTTGTTTGTCCATTGCATTTTGCAATCTTTCTATGAATTGTAGATATGGCTCTTTGAGTAGGTCTGGGTTGGATTCGCCATGTTCATTAACTTAAACAATGCTTGCATCCCCAAATCCTTTACCTGTGGCAGCACTAGTGGATCTAGTCTGGCTTGGAGCTGAGGGCAAGCTAATGGTGGTAGTCCTAAAAGCTGAAGCACCCCTACTCATAATGTGGGTCTTCTCGGGGGACCTTTAGGTTCTTTTTTCCTGTTTTTCTGCCCCATGTCACCATACTGATTCAAAAGCCATATACTGGACTGTTATAAACATTAGTTTGGCAAGCTGTTTAATATCAAAGGGAGTAAACTCCTCTTTGATATTAACTCTGTGGTTGAAAACTGCAGCATATTGGCTGCAGCAGATGAGCCCAGGCTGTACTTGGCTACAAGCTGATGCAGTTTGGAAAGAGCCTGCCACTGAAAAGGTGTGTAATTATCCTGTGTTTTTCCACTACCCCTTATTACCAGGTATTAACTTCTCTTAACATATACACAATTTTCATGCCTTAATTGTAAGAGCTAATCCATCACATTAGCTATCTATAACGGTTTTTAAAATGTTGCTGTAAAATTTACAACTTGATATTGGTTTTTGAGTTATCTTCATTGGTGAATGCTGCGTGAAAAATCCCACTCTTAAACAATTGGTTTGACAATGCAAAATTCCATCAAACCAATAGTTTTGTAGGCCAAGCCTTTACCAGGAAAAGGGTCAGTTTTGGCTTGGAGGGAACAGGATTTAAGAATCCCCTGCAATCATACACAATAAGCACTGGACATAAAATTGAAACACAGGGAAGAAAAAAGAAAACAAAACCACACCAACCAAAATGAAGTAGACACATCTAATGGCAAAATGTAATAGCCTGTAGTTCAGATTCTCACTGTACCTCATATCATGTCCATTTGCTAATTCTTAGTTCTCACCTTTACATAGCACAGCAAAGGAGGACTGATAATTGAAGCTAGGATTCAAGCAGTAAATATTTGCTTATGAACTGTCACCTAACCCCAGCTAACAAGGTTGGTTATTGTTCTAACTCAAATCTATGGGAGCCAAGGTAGCAGAAAAGCTAGGACTGTTTTATTTACAATAAAGACAATGGCAAAGACAGACTAAAAACTCTGTAAACTGATCACAAAAATGATTCTCCATGTGCAGCTGTGTATCACTAGCCAGATTTCAGACCTGGGACTGCAGCAATAAGAACTCCCACAAAGATCCAGCAGAATGATGAAACATGGAAGGGCATTATGTAACTGCTGGCATAACAGCAATAAAAGAAAAAAGTATCAGCCAAGGACTGTACAAAACTTGATTCTCAAGTATCAAGTGAGTGAAGGACTTGAGGCTTAGTGAGCTATATCAAGAACAATTGCTGCCAATTTAAATCAATGTAACTCCCCAATTTGTGAAGTATTCTCAAACTTATGACCCTCAAGATCAGCACTACCAGAAGAAGCACCATGTCAGAGGTTTCTACCAAACATGCTGCTAAAGAAAATGCTGTGAAAAGGTCAAAGAGACTGATCCTAAAAGTCAACTTGCTCGTAAAGTACATTAACACCCTGGAGTCTCAGTGTCTGTGTGTCATATATCACATACGATCTTTAAAAGTCTGTATAGATTCATAACGTACAGAATTTAAACTATGGATTTAAGCAATTCCAATCCAGATAAACCTAGAAGATGACATGTGGTCTAAAAGCAGAAGTCTTCATTGCTCAAGCAAAATAGTCAGACTCATAACCCTCAGAGCCACACGTTATCTGTCATGAGGCACAAAGACTGATACTAATGCAAATCATTTGAAATTATTTAAATAATAAAGGATAGAGTTCTGAAATTTCAAAATCTGAACCATTGCCTGTTTCTTTTACAGAAGAAAGTTTGAAAAGTTATAAAGTCTTTTGAATACTCTCTCTTTAAAGGGAGCAAAAACGCTAGATGGTAGAGGGAGTGATAATAGGTAACATCCTGCACAAAGCTTGCCAAGATGAGCGGAACAGTTCCTGAAGATCTCTGCTCATTGAATTCTCCTTGCACATTTTTTTAATTCTAGGTCACAGCAAGGGTCTTATCAATGGTTAGCTTTCATCCAATTTTAACTAAGTAACATCAAAAATATCCATTTCAATTTCTTAGGGCATAAAATCACCCAAATGTCCTCGATTACCCAGAGTGCCCACCCCAGAAATTACTCAGTTAAGCCCTGACACATAACAACCATCTCACTATAGGAGAGTACTCAGAGGAATTCCATCCCAGTTTTCTTCTAGTTTTTTGGTTTCTTTCATAAATACTAAAGCACTCTCAGGCTTCAGATATTTAGTTACTAGGAAAACTCAGCAATAAACAAAATATTTCTATTTCTGTAAATGAACTCTAGCTAATACTTTGTGAATAACTGATAAAGCAAATATCAATAGGTTCCAAACCACTAATATTTGAAAAACCTCATGAAACAGTGGTATACACTTTTACGCAGTAATAGGAAAAAGGAAGTCATAATAAAGTACACATAAAGGTATTTAGCTCACTTTATTAAAGGATTTTACATAAATAATTTGCAACAGCCCCCCCTCCAAAAAACAAAACAAAACAAAACAAAGCAAAACAAAAACTAGCACAAGAACAGCAAAACGTGCTCTTGCTCCAAGCAGAAGTTAGGAGATTGAACTCATAGGATGATCTCTATAAACTGACATGCAATCAAACTGAAATTGGCAGCTGATTTGTCTGAACATAGAAAGGGAAAATGGGCAATATCTTTAATATATGGATGGTTGGGTAGACTAAATGACTGTCACACAGAAAGCTTATCTGTAAACACTGTAGAAAGTCTGACGATTTTACCACAATAAACGACTGGTTTCAATCAAACGATGAAAGTAAAAGGCTTGGTCCACAGGAGTAATTACCAGTCCCTAGACTGAAACAAAGGGCAAGCTCAAGTATGCTCAAGTATGCTTACAATAGCTGAGCACTTGATTATAGAGTAGTGCAGCAATCAGCAAGGAAGGGCTATTGGAGGGTGGGTGCTTGTGCCTCTGTGCCCCCACTTCACAGCACTGCCTAATGAGGGATGGACTGCCATAGAGCCCAGCTTAATGAAATGCAAGTCTTCTAAGGAATTTTAAGAATAGAAGACCAAAAAAAAATTTTTTTTGCAAGGCAGAAGACAGGGGAGAGAACTCAGTGTGGTCTTGTCTACATCTGGTTTTAACTGTGTAAAAAGCTGTAGAATTCCTGCTGCAGACACATGGCAGAGTTGCAGTATAAGTACTATGCCTACAGTCATTCTCTTAATTATTTTCAGGTTTTTTCTTCATGGCACAGAGCTGAAGCAAGGCTAGCAGAGCTACATTACTGCACGGAGCTACAGAACACTAGAGGTATTTCACAAAAAGCAACTCAGACTACTTTTAAAGCCAAACAACAATTGGCATTGCGCTTTTCAGGCTGTAAATCAGGATTTCAAAAATTTCTGTCACCTCATTACAAACTCCACTGTGGCAAGACTAGGGGAGAAAACAACTAGGCTGACAGAGAGGAGCTCTTTTTTGGTTTGGGTAATCTGCAATGTGCAGCTACCTGGGAAATGAGTACGTGCCATTCTCAGCACAAGGAGCACCTGTGATGGGTCCAGAAGCTTGCAAGAGCACTTCAAGTGCTCATGCACAGTACCACAGCTCCTTCAAATTTTAAATTCTTCAACTAGCTTATACTGTATTAGTTATCCTTTCCAGAACTTGTGCATGTTACATAGCTATTCGTGTCATTATGAAAATACACAATGGGATCAATATTACAAGTTATTGTAACCCCCTTTCCTCTCCTACAGGGTATAACACACACCATCCAATGTATTTTTCTCCTTCCTTCCTTCAACTTGTGTTCATTTTACTTCGGTTCTATATGAGCAAGTCATTCCATCACCACTAGAGCAAATGGAGCCACAAAGATTGGAGTCCCCATCCCATAAGCCACAGCCTTTAACTATGAAACTTGGCAAGAAAAAACAATGATAGGGAAAAAAATCTGGTTTATTGTTTGTGGTCCCAGACATCAGCCTTGTCTAAGAGCAAGCCTAAATATCCAAATCAGGGTGGAGACTATAATATTTACATTATCACCCTTCACAACCTTTTCAAGTACATTTCCTGTAAATCCTCTGACAGTCTAAATTATTTTAGTTACTTCATTCATCTTGGAACAATAACAACAAAAAAGTAAGTGGGAAGAATTAAAAAAAAAAAAAGATAATATATAAAATATAGTCCTAAACTAAACAACCTAAAGATAGGAAGCAGTCTTCAGTTTGGTGGGTATTTTTCCTGAAGTTCACTGTGCCCCTGTGAAAAGGTGTGTTCTGTCTTTTGCAAATTATCCTATTGACATATTTCAGTGCTGTTCTTCTCTTCATACTCAGTTAGATTTTTCAGTGACATGAGGAAATGCAGTCAGAAAAAAAAAAAATCCTAGTTTTCCATGAATTATTTGTGATTTCATTATAGTGCAGTATTAAATATTCCTGTAATTTCTGTCCTTCACTCCCCCCACCCCCCATCCCCAAACCAAGAGAGCTTGACTATCCTACCACTCCTGTTCTACATCATTTGGTTGGAATTAATAGAGATCAAGCTTCACAATCAAAACACATGAAAGATATGCAGATGTCAGGTTAAATTTAAAATTATTGCAAAGTAAGAAAGTAAAAGTAAAAAGAAATGTGGGTTTATGATGCTAAATTCAGATTTGTTTAGACTCAAGATTACAACAGAGCAACTAAACAGTGAACAGGTAAAGACAGCGTATGGCACAAAGCAAGTGGCATCTAAATTGAAATTAAAAATATCATTCTTCATCAAACTGTTTTATTCTCACTGCATGTGCTGCTCAATTTCTTTAGCTCATCATCTTGAAAATCTACCCATGTAATCAATACATGCCAACACATCACAAAACAAAATGAGCTAAAAATGAAGGAGCAAGTTACTCACAGGTGGTTCTCAAGCTGTGGCCTATATTTTTCTCTCATTGCAGACACAAAACAATACACATCTTTTCAAAATCAGACAAGAAGACACGCACATACACAGACTAAAACACTGAACTGTCAAGTTCTCAGCTCTTAAAAAGAAAACGTAGAAAACAACAAGATATTTCTCAGTTTTTTCATTTCACAGAATGCTGAAGGTATACTAAACAAACTGGATATATTTTCAGACTATTCTCTTGAGCTCAAGTACTGAACCTTTCCTGACTTTCTGGCCATCAATTGCCTACCTTTTTATATTTTTTAATTTCAGTGATTTCTTGTGCATCAGTATAAAGACATTTACATTTACATAAGCATATCATAAATTGGATGCAGCAGGAAGATATTCCTTCCTATATCTGGATATTATGTGTAGTTTGTTAATTAGAAAACTTGATTGATTTAACCTATTTCTGGGCATTTATACACAAAGGATATCTGGACATATTGAATTTATGGCTTTTATACACAAATACATTAGTTTTTTGCCCAAACGAAGAGATCAGTTATGCTGGAAGGCAGTTACAGTCTCTTCCAGCAGTCCAAGAACAAGGGAAACAACGTCCTGAAGCAGGTCAATATGGATGGTATCTATTGCATGGGTAGGGCTGACATTTTCCCAGCTGCTTGAGGGATCTGAATGTCCAGTTCACATAGTGCAAACAACAATTTTAGTAGTAATGCAACAACTGCAGCCTCAATCAATCTTGCTTATTCAGACAAAAACTCCTCATGAAAATGAGAAAATATGAATAGGCACCTATACAAATCCGTTTGCTGAATTAACCTCTGAATAACTTTCACTGATCCATCTTTTGATTCATCCTGCTCTCAAATGCCTTTGAGTACTCTACTTCTGCAGTTGAGTATCTGCTTACTAATGCTTAGCACAGGCTTACCATTAACATTCCTCTCTTCTTCTGTGGGTGCCACACTTTTACAAGTTTCCCATGTCTTTGCTGACATGATCTTTTCCTTGGTTTGAACAGCACTGTCCTACAGTGTCATCACATCTGCACTGAACAGCAGGATAGTCCCAGACATGCCCAACCATGTGAGCTGAGAGACAAGTACACTCTTAAAGGTTTTTGGGTTTTAAGTGTTGGAAAAATGCAACAGAAAGAGAATATGGAAGTTCTCCAGCAAACCAAAAGACAGCTGCAGCACAGGCAAGGATGGTGTCAGCCTCCAAATGCTGCCCCCTCAGCCTGCCTGGATGGCCCTGAATGGGCCAATTCCCCAGAAGCAGAGACTATTTGAGCATCTCAACACCAGCAGCTTGAGAGCTCTCTGCTGAGTCTGCTGACAACGTTCTACACGGTGTGGATCCAGTGTTGGCTTTGAATTAATATACCTTTCTTGTGCAGCTGAACAACAGTAGGACAGGCAATTTTATCTGGTCTTAACACTGACACTCACCTTGAAAGAACCTGATCAGCATTTCCAACTGTCTGCCTCGAAGATTTTATGCTTTTCTGAAGAAGCAATGGTGCATGTGAGGACTTCATGCCTTAACTGAAGGGCTACCAAGTTTCACAGAACATATAAACAAGCGAAGAGTAACAAAACTTTCAGAGAAGTTTCCTCTCAGGCTAGGAAAAGGGATTCGTTGTTATAGACCAAAATTAAATGAAAGACAGAGGGAAGAGGATATGTCTGTGTTTGTCTGCATCAGACAAGGAAATGTACACAGGAGTCCAACACCAGACAAAATTAGCATGGTCACTAGAACACCAATTAATCACTTTGGACACCTTATCTGTCTCCCACACCTCCCTGCCTGAGCAGTGTCATCCTTTACACTGTAAAATGTTGCTAACTAAAAACAATCTGGAGGCTTAATGGCCCACAGATCAAGAAGCTTGACATGTTAGTGTTGTTTCCCTGCCCACTGCCTCTTTTACACAACATGTAAATAATGCTGGTCCATCACCAAACACTTAGTAAGGATTTGGCTTTTCATTGGAGGACACAAAACATACACGTGGCCACAAAAAGGGACACAGCTACACCACACAGCAGCTACAAAAGGGAACCAGGAGAAAAATGATTTGTGAAGTTACAGGACACAGAAAGGGCACTTCAAGGGGTGTGCAGTAAGGGAGAGGCACACAACCTGATTTCACATTGCGCTTCTGTCTGCACCTTTTTAACACAAAGCCATTCATGAGGGCAGGTCCAGCAGTCAAGAAGCACATCTGTAGTTCTGCTGATAGCAAGGATATAGAAACAAAGACTAGAGAATTCTTTAGCTGTGAGCTAAAGCTCCTTTGCAAATAGCCTAATAGCCCCAAACTGCTACACCATCCAGAAGTTGATCAACACTCAGGAGCAAACAAATTCACATAGGCAAGTTTTGCTATAATCAGACTATTTACATTGCATCCTTAGTCTGCCATCAACTCTTCAATAGCCAGAGAGATGCTTTTCAAGAGCAACAAGACGGCATAAGAGGTTTATTCTTTTTGCCAGGAGATACACACACTTTGGATAATGAAGCAGCCACCTGGAAGGACAGATAAGTTATCTGGAAATCTTTGAAAGGTCCAATATTTTTTGACACTAGTAGGAATTTTATAAATCTTAATGGATAATACAGTCCTTTTTCTTCTTATTCAAAAAAGACTCAATGTATAAATACCTCTGAAAGAAATGAGAACCAGTCACTCTGCTGATGGCAGCCATTCATGTGAAAATCCTTAAGTTCCAGTATTATTCAGAAGGAAAAAAGAGAAAACAACAACAAAAAAAACCCACAACCTTCTCCACTATGCCATACATATTAACTGCTATAAATAATCAATAATCCACAGTTTCATATTTTTATGAAAATACCATCCACCTGAGTCACCTAAATCATGTATTTGATTCGTCTATTTCTTTGTTCAGAGTAAAATACTTTAAGTTGGCAAAGCCCAGCTTTCAGAAAAACAGAAAACAAGCACATTAAATTATAATTTGTTCACAGAAAATTAACATTCTAACCCTTCAACTCAATTCAAAATCAATATTATGAAAAATGTAAACCCAGATGTTTGTTTTATTGCCACACGCCACAGACCAGGAGATTTATTTTACATTATTTGGACTACATAACTCTAGGGATGAGTCTGAAGAAGGCACAATCTCTGATTTACTGTTCAGATAAGAGGTATTTGGATCCAGTTTATGTTACAAACGGGTTTAACCATTTAATTAATTAATTAGCTATAAACCTAATTAAGAGCCTCTACATCAGCAGGCAGCTGTAGGGGTGTGACCCAAGGTTGCAGGATTATTTTTGTAGGACCACCTTTCCCTGCTCATCATGGTCAGCCTCAAGCACAGAAATCTTCATTCCACATATGAGGATATTTGACTTACCATTGCTTGAAATAATTTCTACTGTGCTGCCATGGAGCTCAATAGGTTAATTCTGTTCAGTCTAGAATCTAGAATATTATAGGTCTGAAAGAATAAAGAAGAAGAAGAGAGACTTTGATATGTTTTTCCCATGATCCTCATGTCAAAAATATTCCTGTGGGTAAAATTGCCTAAGGTTTTCCTAAGCAGACCTGTGTTAGATTAAATCTTTTCTGTGCTCATTCTGTTCCAGCAATGGCATCATTATGGTTCTGATAAACTGATGTTAGATAGTGTTGTGGTTTAACCCCAGCTGGCAACTCAGCCCCAGCAGTCACTCACAGCCTCCCCTCACTGTTGGGATGGGGGAGACAACCAGAGCAGGAATTCTGAGGAAACTTGGGGATTGAAGTCAAGAAAGTTTAACAGGCAAAGCAGGAGACACGCACACAAGCAAAGCAAAGCAAGGAATTTATTCACCACTTTCTATGGTTGGGCAGGAATTCAGTTTTCCCCAGAAAAGCAGGGCTCCAACCTGCATAATAGCAATTTTAAAGACAAATGTCCCCATCCCAAACACCCCCCCTCTCCTTTCTCTCTTTTTCCCTGGCTTTGTATCCTGAACATAACGCTGTATGGCCTGGGATATCCTTTTGGTCATTGGGAATCTGTCCTGGCTGTCCTGGCTGTGTCCCCTCCCAGCTCCTTGTGCACCCAACTCCTCACTGGTGGGCTGGAGCAAGAAGCAGCAAAGCTCCTGACTCTGTGCAAGCCCTGCTCAGGAGTAACTAAAACATCCCTGTGTCACCAGTACCTTTCCTGCCACAAATCCAAAACGTGTCACATACCAGCCAATGAGAAGAAAATTAACTCTACCCAGCCCAAACCAGCACAGTTGGTACATCACTTCACCATCCCTTTTGAATATGCATTTATCATGGAAGAAATTTTTTCCTCTCCTTCACTGTTACACAAGATTGAGTTGTTAAGATGAAGTCCGAAGAATTAAAATAATAATTAATATAATAATATGGTATATATTGTATATAATTAATATGATATAGTAATAAAAATAAGGTGTGGAGAAAACTACTAGTGCAACAGAATATATATTTTGAGAAACTTGAAACAGTCCTAACTAAAAGAAGTGTTCTTCTCCTCCATCCACATAGAGTGACACCCTACTGTCTTGTCATAGTTTTGGAGACAGTCACATGACAGAACACACCAAGTTCATGCAAGAACAGCAGAAGTTTTTTGATGGACACCCTCTTTTACATGGGCCTCGAAATTCCTGCACTTGAACATTTGATTGGTTGAGATCTCAACACACCCAGCCCACTGGACAATGAGATGTCTGCATTCAGGATTGAATGGGATTGGCTAGGGTCCCCTGTTTGAGTTCAAATCCAACCCATCATTGTCTTACCCAGGGACTTGCTCACTTCTACTCTTTAACGACCTAGGCTAGCCAAATTGGGGTCTGTTATGGCCAATTTATCTGTGCAGCTTACAGACCAGCTGTAGCTGTCACACTACGTCTTCCAGAAGAATATGATTCAGATGTTTCCATTCAGGATCATACAACCACAAATGTCAGAAGCAATGATCTGATATGGCCTTTACTGTTTTTCTTTTCTTAGACCTGGATTTCTAATCTCTTTAGAACATCCAGAATTCCCAACATTGTATTAGGATGTGGGTTTCAAATCTCAAAGTAAAGGAATAAATCATTCAGACCATACTCCAAAGCATCAGTTTTCCTTTGATACTCTCAGACAAGCATTTGGAGAGAGGCAGGACTTGCATATGGGGCAATTGTGCTGTAAGGCCCACATTTTCTTCCCAGCCACCATTTGTTCTGCATGTCCTCCCTCAAATCTCTTCCTGAGTTTCTGCAGCATTGCACATGGAACAGTTAGACCTCCTGAGTCATGGAATAAGTAACTGTCTTTATACTATTACCCTATAAGATGGGTATGGAAGAGCACAAAAACATCAAGTTTTCCTCCAGCTTCCCACTCACTACATCTTGGAGCACCAGCTGCTGCTAAGCTTTGCTGCTCTACACATCAGCCCACCAAATTCAACTTGACCAGCCTTAAAGAAAGGCCTACAAGCAAGTGAAACTTAAGTTCTAGCTGTTCCTTTTTTTTCTGGGATTATCTTCTCACACCTAATGAAACATATTTTAAGCATGTTGGTAGAATGGTACAGTAAAAAGCCCGGAACATCACTGCTTGCTTGCTCCATGGCTAATTCAGCCTCCCACTTGTATTACTGTCAGTCTAGGAACCACCTACTGGAATAAAAAGGGGAAGACTAGGAGATTATCCATAGTTTTAAAGGCATTTCATTAGAGCATATCTTTGGTCATAAATTACTGTTTACTTGTCAAATGGTTTCAGAACACCCACAAGGTGTTCTTTGAAGTTAACCTCTTGGATTTATAGACTTTTATACAGCTGTTGAGAAACTGTTTGATCTGAAAATCTGAGTCTTTTGAAGTTGAAAGCTAATGAAAGATTATTCTTTTTTTGACATTGATCAAGTAGTTAATGAGATAAAGTGATGGGAAGACGGGCTTAATAGAATACGTGGATGCATCAGTGTGGCTTTTTCTAGTGCAGATTAACAGGAAACCCAGACACACTCAGGGCCACATGAGTCAAAATCATAACGAAGAAGAAAATTAACTGTAGTCAGACATGGGCCTTAACCAGAATTAAAGATATTTTGGGACTCTGCTCTTAAACTCCCTCACCAACGCATACAGAATAGAAAATTGAGCTGTTAGGGATTTGGCCTGTGCTGGTTGTGCATGCCAGGGTAGCTGGTCCCTGACACAGGGCTAATGCACCAAGGAAAGGGCATGGCTGAGCAAAATGGAGATCTAATATAAATGAACTATACACATGCTCTTAATGTTTTCAAAACCTATCAGGCACAGAGTTTTTATAATGCCACAAACACTCCAAGTAGTGACTTTTGAACCTAAGGAGTGAACTTTTTGAACTTGTTTATTAAAATATAGTCCTTCCCAACAGTAAAGCTAATATTAAGTATTTGAGATACAGAAACATCTTGCTATTTTCAAACAAAATCCTCTGACAATGGAGTGCCCTAGTCCCATGTTCCACTGGCAGAAGTTAGCTCTTGTAATTCACATGGGATACAGCACCAGAAATATCAAGACACAGGAAGGAAAGTCATGCACTTCCAGGACAAATTTTAAGTTATTGACAATAAGCCTAAGAAGTAAAAATCTACGTAGAAGATTCATTCCTTTTACTAAAATACAAATAGTAAAAAAAAAAAAATCATAGTTTTATTTACTGTGAAATGAAATGAATTCACTTGCCAGCTGTGTCTATCTTGGTCTTCATTAGGTTTTGTACATGTCATTTTTCTAAGTAAGAAAAAGATGTCTAAAAATACAGAAAAAATAAGTTACTGATACAATCCACATTTATTTGTGTTGTTCTTTTGATTAAACACAGTGTTTCCCTTGAAGTCAACACCTGAAGATGATGAATCAGTCAAAACATTTGGTGAGCAAATAAAATGCTGAAATGTAAAGAAAACAGTCCCATAAAAGAGCTCGCAATCCAGCTTGATAGCTTTGTGCAGGCTACTTTAGCCTTCCAGACCCATGGTAAAATGGCAGAGGATTTCAGTTCTGCATCCTCTAAATCTGCAATATAAGTGACAGAAATGGCAAAAAGAAGCCATGGGAGAGAAAAGTAAGATACTTCCATATCCATTTTTTAGTACATTGTGTTCTGGGGCAGCAGCACCAAGGACACTTGTAACAGAAATGTTACATGACCTCAGCAGGCTAGATAAAATGTAAACACCCACCAAAAAAAATAATTTAAAAAAGAGTAGGAGAAAAAAGCACATCTAACATAATTTAGAAATCACATTACAAACTGTAAATACAATCACCTGTAAAGAAAAGAAATTCGTTTTTTGTAGTCCTCCATTATTTCTCATAAATAACCTAATAAGTGCTAACTAGGTTTGTATGTGTTCTTACAAGTCTTCCCCCAATTACATTGTTAATAATATGAAACCTCAGCCCAATACACACTTCTATCCTTTGACAGACTTGCACAACCTATGCAGTACATTTGTTGCCAATATCTCCAGAAAGAGAAAAAAACCTACCAACCCTACAATTATCCAGTGCTCATCTAATCCAGCACTTCATCTCTGATAGCAAACAATACCAACTGTTTCCAGAAATACAGGGAATCACAGGATATTCTGAGTTTGAGGGACTCACAAGAATCATCAAGTTCAGCTCAAGTGAATGGCTCATAGAGGGATCCAACTCAGGATCTTGGCATTATTAATTAACCATGCTCCAACCAACTGAGCTCATGTCCAGAAATCCCACGGTGAACCCATCCTAGCACATAAAGAAAGATGTTTCCCTCTCTCCTTGATGTAAATACTACCTTATGCTCAGTTTTCTCCAGCAACTACCATTAACTTGAAGTGCTGAGGATAGAGTAGTTGGATTATCAAATATCATGTTAATTACAATTTATTTCAGGGTTGCAGTCTCCAATACCTCACCTTGACCACAAAAGAGCCAGTTCAGTATTCCCTGCACAAAGGAAATGTAAGACTGTTTGAGATGAGGTGGAGAAGCAGAAATCAAGTTCAAAGTTAAAACTGGTACAAGTTGGTTGGACTGATCTGCTTTAAGTGTTGGTGAGATTTGCTTTTGCACTGACCTTTGGCAGTTTCACTCGTGCCTGTTGTCAGTGAGAAAGGAGGTGGTGAGAAGAAATATTCATGAATATGCATGCAAACTAAAGCTGAATTTTGATTTGGCTGCATTCATAATCCATTTATATTCATTTTTGTGGATGATCAGATGCTAGAGATTTATTCATGAAAATGAACTGAGCACTTAGTCAACAAAACGCAATTCTGAGCAGCATTTTCAATAGTAAGGCCTACCAACGGCTGGTGAGCTACACAAGTCACCTAATCAGGCAAGGAAATAAGCAAAAGGAAAAAAAATATTACCAATACTCACAGGGAGGTGTTTATAGAGGAGCTGCTAATCAGTATGAGTTCACTGAGTGGGAGTTCAGTGGTCTGAGTTCTGTCCTGGATCTATCCTCAGGCAATGTAAAGCAGTAATAACCATTTCTGTAACAAAGCATTTGGAAAGCTACAAGTAGGAGGCATGAGACAGGAGACCTAGCTATCAGAAATAAACCAGGAAACTACAACTCTGTGCAGCCTTTTCACAAATGAAACATAACAAAAAAGGGGAAAATAGCCGATTACTTGTTATGACAAGTTGCACAAATCTAAAAGACATCTTAGACAAGGACTCAAACACATCATGATTTCAGGTAACTGAATATCTGCACAGTGCTAAGGCACAACCTAACTGCCCTCAGCAAAGAGATTATCTCATATAAAGATCCTCTTTGCACAATGGACACTTTCTTAGCAACGCAGAATATCAGATTGCAGCAGGACAAATGGCAACTTGGCTTAGACAGAAGCCATCAGGAGAGTTACATCACATCACTTTCTTCTCCAGATTATATGAAAATCCAAGGATCGTGCTACAGAGGATTTAGCTTATAGCAGCACAGAGGCTCAACTGTAAGACTCTTACATTTCGGACTTTCAAATTCTTAAATTTGCCGTTTACTATAAAAAGTCAATGATTTCACCAAGAAAGTTTGATTAGTTTCTTTTACTTTCTGTAATGAAGTGCCATCCTTTTTACACTTGAAAGGATCTTTGTAATAATGCAACATTGATCTTTTGAATACAGATGAGCTAACCTAGATAATAGGATTTGGTACCCAAAAGAAAAGGCTCTGAGTGTATATATCTAAGGCTTCAGTGCCATCAAGAGGATTTTAAAGATAACACACCTGTTCTTAAGCAAATGTTTAGGTGAGGCATTGTAACAATACCTTATTTCCATTATATTTGTAGGTGATCTTTCACAGCAAGTGAAAAATTCCATGTCATAACTGAGAATGTAGTGAACACTCACATAAGGCAGTGATGATGCAGAACTAGCCAGCAAGAGGTAATGCAAAGTAAAAAGCAGCAAGGATATAAAGTTTGGAGCTTCTCTTCTGTTTGGTGTCCTGACTATACCATGCTGCCTACTTCACTGACTGTAAAAACATCTTCTGGAAAGAGGAAACAGTTTGGGAAAAGTGTTAACAGCAATTTCCCGGACAGAAAGGAAGAAGAGGAATTTTTACTTCTTTTTAATATATCTGTTTCTATATTCAAAATGGAGTTTCACACCAGAAACTGTACCAACAAAAATGCCCAGTGGAAACCTGACAAGTTCTCAGCAATCCTAACAAGTCACCTCCATGTACCACTTTCTTAGAGTGCCAAAATGCAAATTAGTCACTGTCAGCAAACAGAGCACAGAACTGGGCACCAAAATACTTGGGTTTTCTTCCCAATTAAATTACAAACTTACTGCATTTATTTTCTAGCCAGCATAACAAATCTACACCTTTACTCCTTCATCACGTTTCTTTCTGTGCGTTAACTGTCACAACCACCATGTGACAGGAGCAATTTCTTGTCTTGTTCTCATAACACACTTTCACTGCTAGGACTGTTTCACAGTCTATACAATCTATAATTATTTTATTTCATTATCTCCAAATACAGATTGGGGCTATTCTGAGAAGGACAGCCATGCTGACAACAGTCTTAAAAGCAATCCACAATGAATTTTGTGCCATCCATGACCTGTAACATAGAAAAATGTTTAGCACAAATCCAGTCATATTAAGGAAATAAAAATAAATAAAATTTTAAAAAATAAAGCTACTTGTGCCTCACAGCACCTTGCTTAATTCTAACAAAATTCAAAACCTCCCCCTCCTCCTCCAAGAAGAAAATACAGTTTCCAACATCTCATCCAAGCTCTTGCCAGGCTGCTTATGGAACAGCTAGATCTGAACTCAAACTGTGCCTCAACACCACTTTCAAACACAGCTCTATTCCAGGTGTGGGCAGAGCCTTTGAGGAAGGTAACATCAAGAGTCCTTTCAACTGACCTTTTTAGAATCTTTTTATCATATAGTCCACTAATAGGCTTATTGGGAATACACTTTGCACCAGAAAGATTTGTATTGATCTGGGTTACTTCAGCTGGAGTTTTTCTACAGAGAGCAATCATTTTGCTGGTGCCAGCACACCTGTGCCTCCATTACAGCTTCAGCTCTCCAGGCTCTCAGACTACTGAAACACAATCATCCAGCATTCAGAACATCAAGTGCTTCTGTTAGACCACGATAGCAGCAGGATATCTCCTGATCTTTTCCTTTGCAAGTGCCTTCAGGCAGCACCTATAGATTGGTAGTTTAAGAAGAAAGACAATCTGAGCCGTGGCTTTAACTTGTAAACAGGATCTTTGAAAGAGCAAAGGTGTGAGTTTGTTTCCAGTAAAGCAAACTTGCTTTGTTGTTTGCTTTTGGCATTTTTGTGATAAATCTACAGAGTAGGAATGGATTTCCTGTCTGCCTCTGCAAACTTCCCTTTACTGAATGCAGCAAAACTGCCAGAATTTAATTTCCAATGTCAACTTGTGTCAGGGTCAAAGACAAGGGATCAAAAGTGTGTTTCAGGATTAGGTGCATTTCTTTTCAATACTTATGCCATCTGCTATAGTAAGTGAAAATTAAACACTAGGATTTCCAGGGTGTCAAGAGACAGAGCATGAAGGCCCTGGCATTTTGTTCCTGACTGCTCTATTAATGCACTTCTGTCATCATGTATGAGTAACTGACACTTCCAGATGAAGCAGATGAATACTCCATTTAAAACAGAGAAATTTCACACATTATGAAAATGAGATGGTTTATATTTAAGCTAGATAAACAAAACTAAATCCTGTAGAGATTTTCCCACAGTATATTTTACAAGAAAACTCCCAAAATAACTGCGTTCAGGATTCTTTTACCTGTCGAGAAAACTACAGTGTAACATCATGCTTAATGGCACACAAACTTTCAGACTTCGGGTGTTGCTATTACTTCTCAGCCATCCAGCATAAAAGGAGTAAGCAAACTCATTACCAAATCCCCCTTCCCCAAAAATGATCCTATTGCCTCCAAACATTTTATTCTGCCTGTATGAAAACACACCTCATCTTAATGACAGGTAGCACCCCGCAAGTGATGTGTACGAGCATCTAAATATCACCTGTTACGCAATTAGAACCTGTCCATAGAACTGACAAATTCAGGTAGATCAGCTCCTTGGCCGCTTGCATCAGTGTAAATAGATGAAGAAATAATAAACTCTATAAATTTTTAACAGCCCGTCCTGTTCAGCGGCAGCCGCGAGCCTTTCCCTGCCCGGGATGAGCGGAGCGTGCGGGAGCAGCGCCCTCGGGCGGCCGCGCGGCGCAACTGCACCCGGGAAACCGGGAATTCAGCCCAGGGATCGATCTCCTGGCATTGCCCCAAACCGGGAATTCAGCCCAGGGATCGATCCCCCGGCATCCCCCCAAACGGGGAATCCAGCCCAGGGATCGATCCCCCGTCATCCCCCCAAACGGGGAATCCAGCCCAGGGATCGATCCCCCGGCATCCCCCCAAACCGGGAATTCAGTCCAGGGATCCCCCGGCATCCCCCCAAACCGGGAATCCAGCCCAGGGATCCCCCGGCATCCCCCCAAACCAGGAATTCAGCCCAGGGATCCCTCGGTACCGGCACCGCGGGGTTCGGATAATCTCCCCAAAGGGGGAATTCAGCTCCGGCACTCGCTCGCCCGCCTTTGACCACCCACATGTTTGGCTAATCGAGGCAAATATGGGAATTCCCCGATATCCCATTCTTGTTCCTGTCCACTTGTGTAAGCAGCAAATACGGGAATTTTCCCGTATTCCGTCCTTATCGCTGACCACGGCGATTGTCCCACAGGCTCTCCCCATCACTGAGCACTGCTGTTGCAGCGGGCTCAGCCTCAGACAGATTTGGAAGTCAAAGCAGCCACCCCCACAGCTCCCAAACAGTGATTCTTGAGCGAGCGGAGAACTCGAAAAGGAAAGTTGTTGCAAACCATCTTTGCTACCCTGCTTCAATTTCAGTCTATTCTATCTCTTTCGCAGCGCATAGAGCTTTAATCGAACAAGATGACAACCCAAACAAGGCAAACAAAAAACCCTGAAATGAGCAGAAACACGCAGAAAAGGAAAGCAATAGAATCAGGAATGCGCACACGCACACACACATCCCAAACTAACAAACTACAACAACAACAACAACAAAAAAAAAACCCTCACCCCAACACACATAAAAAATACAGCTTTGTCACGAGAGAACTGTTACAGATATTTATGGAGATAACACATTTTCCAGGATAGGCTGGTCTCAAGAACAGGCTTGGGGAATTCCTCCAGGAATAGCTGAGCCTTCTCTAGCTGGGGCTTGGCATTGGTGTAGGGTTCTTCCCCAGCTCACTCCTCAGGAAAAACACAACTTTACACAGATTCCACCCGAATGTAATTATTCACAGGCTGTTCACCTCATTATCACTTGTTAAGCTGCACTACTTAACGCATTACTAGAACACATTGGTGTCTATCCTATATCAATTCTTCCTTTTGTAAGGAAAGAGAGGCACGCTCAAAGAGCAGCTCTACTGCTTTTGAAGGCGCTGAGCTGGCTGCTGGCTGCCCATACCTTAGGAATAAGGCCAAGGAGAAGGGGTGAAGTGAGGGTTTGAAAGGAAAGATGCGTGTTGATGTCCCTACAAACAATTCGATGGTGAAGGGATGGGTGTTAATGCCTTCAAACGGGTCTGAATGTCTCCACTGATGGGGCAGCAGGTTTGTCACCGGGCCCAGCTTGGCTCCTGGAACAGGCAAGGGGTGCCCCGGTGAACTCTCTCCCCTTTTTCAAATAAAGTTGAAGGACTCCTTTATCTCATTTTTAGACATAAACCTCTGGCGTTTGTGGATTCTCCTTGACAAGTTTAAGATGCTTATCACTCTCCACTTTGGAACATCTTCCCAGCACAAAACCAAATTTAAAGTAGTTTCTGGATACTTTTCCTTTCGATTATAAAAGGAGTGAAACTACCACCATATTTTATCCCAGTGCCAGAAGTACCCATGAAACAGCTCCCCTGAGAACTAGAAAGGAGGCTGTCACCTGTGAAAGGTACTCTGACCACTTTAATTCCTCTGTGTAAACTGCGTGAAGCCTTCAGTGCAGAATGAAAATGAGCTTTTGAAGTGACTTGAGTTTTAAAGCTCCTGGTGGCTTTGATTCCTGAGGAGTGCTGGATACATGCTCTGAAGTGGTGGCACAGCAGCAGTCAGGCCAAAAATGTGCAATGGATGACCACTGACCACCACCACCACCACTGACCACTCTAGCTGGAGACGTGAAAAACACACTTAAAGTCCAATCTGTGAAGAGTTTTCCAGCCCAGCCATATATTCTAAAGTGAATACATCTTGCTCTGCTCTAAGTTCTGCAATGTTTCATGTAGAATAAAAGCAAAATCATAAGAATGGCAGCTGAAGATGGAAATGAAAATGAATTTGGTGGCCCTGACATCTGTCCTAGATCCAGGGCTTTCCACATGAATTAATGCAACATGTGGTCTTAAAAGAGGTTCCACCACATCTTAAAATGGGCAACTTAATTACTGCCAGGGTCCTTGGTGCTAGGCTGGACCCCTTCCTGTATCCCTGACTTCTGTGACAGTGGATATTCACAGGTGAACACAAGCCTCTGCCACACAAACTGCTGCCATGACTCAGGTTATATTAGGACAGTCCTAAAACCTGTGGGGGTTACTTAAATGTAATTGAGAGAAACACAAAACCTCAGGGGTTCGCAAAGCAGTCTCTGAAAATCAGATGGGGAATTTTTGTAAAAGAGTTACATGGTATTTATGCCTGTTGTCTCTACCTGCCATAATTCAGTCCACCAACTTTCTTTTCTCAAGCTATGTTTATGGACTTCAAAAATGAGTCATCCTTCAGTTCATGTAGAATTAAGAAGTTTTCCCCTCCCTCCCCACTATCCAGATAAATGATATCCACTCTAGCTGTGCTGCCTACTCAGAGCTGCCAAGCACATTTATCTTGCCTAATCTTCTTTTCTAGGATTCATGCTGACTCCCCTTAAGCAATTACATATATCTAAATGTTCTGTGTGCATAATTGCTCTCCATGCATTTTCTGCCACTGAGATCAGATTTACAAGTCTGCAGTGCTCTCAACCTTCTTCTAGTCCTTCTGCTTCTATTAGATGCACACTGGTGCCTAATGCTGTGCTTTGTCCTTTGATGAGTTATCAGTAAAATACACACTTGAGAGAGAAAAAGTCAAAATAGCCACTATTAAGACTCAAGAAGGGGAAGATTTAAGTTGTTTCTCTGATCTCACCCAGCCTAAAGGCCTTTTATTTCCTATAGCCTTAGTTCCCTGGCCAGGGAGAAGCCAGAGGGGCTGATCTCCTCATCCTCTGGGTGCAGCCTGTCCCCAGCTGGCAGGGAGAGGGGCCTGGCAGTGACCACAGTCAGATCTGGGGCCAAAGGCCCAGGGAGTTTTCCCACAGAGCCTCTCCTGCTCTGACCCCACCCTGGAGCTGACCCCACACTGCAGCCAAGCCCAGCCCCAAGGCCAGGGGAAGGGGCTGCAGGGCCAGCAGCCCCCTCAGGGCCCTGGCAGGGATCTGCAGTGTACCCTGGTGATCTAAATCATGGCTCTGAGCCTTTCACACCACTCTTAGGAACATGACCCTGCATTTCTCATATCTGTTTGTTGCAGTTGTTGAGATGGACACAACTGGCACCATCATCAGTCCCTTATTAAGAACTTCCCATGCCTTCTCTCTGTGGACTTCTCTCAGGCAGCTCCACACAGCACTGGCTCCTTCTCTCCATCTCTCTGCGTATTTCCTTCTTCTTTCTGCATGACCAGCTAACTCCAGCTTATCTTACCCTGCTGCCTGACCCTATCTATCCCTCACAGACCATCTTCTCACCTTATTTGTCCCTTGCAGAGCTGCATGTCCCTTACCTCCTTACAGCAAGGCCAGCAGACTCCAGCTGCCTGATGGCCAGCTAACCCACTCTTTCATAACACCCAGCCTCACTGGACAGGCAAGGCTTTTTTCACTCCTCAGTAATTAGTACAGCTGTAATTCATCGGGGAAGACAGCCTTCAGCACTATCCTTGCAAACAATTTTCCCACAAATTTCCCCTTTTTATTTAATCAATGTAAATTGACATTATGATACATTCACATATTTCACTTTGGACAAACAGTTATACAATAGTTTGGGCAATATATCACAATAAAAACATATACTTCAAATCCTAGTTCTCAAATATCTGAAATAGTTTGCCTAGATTTGCTTTATGACTGTTTCTTTCAGCAAGTTCTCATATATCCCAAGTAGTTTGCCTAGCTTTGCTTTATGATTGTTTTTTCAGTAAGTTCTTATGTAAGAGACTATTGTCTGCATGCTGTAGATTATCATAGAGTTCTTTTAAGTTGATTAGATATTTACCTTTCTTTGGAGCAAAGAATCTTGTCTTATTAGTTAAGTTTCTGCTCACATATAACCAATGTATTTCAATTTCATTACTCAAAGTGAAAGTTTACAGTAACATAACCACATCCAATTTATTCTGATTAATTCTTCATTCTTTTCTCATTGATTGTTCCCCTGTTCAGAGCTATCTGAATGGCAACCTTGCCCTTGAACATAACAACTGCTCCTCACAATTTGGTGCCATCTGCAGACTTGCTGAGCATGCATTCCATCACCTCTCCCAGGTCATGGATTCATCCCATTTGTTTCTATCAGCTGTTAAAGAGAAGGACTCAATTTTATTCACAGTAGAAACAGTGCAGTTGGCATTGTCCTTCTAATATTTGTCTCAGGTATTTGCCCTAGAGATGAGTTCTTCAGAGCTGCTGTTGAACTAATCAAACTTAGGTTATTTGTGGTACCTCTTTATATTTCCTGGGTCAACAGAATTAAGTGGTTGGGACTGGTGTACAAATCCAAGCTTCTTTTTTAATGGTTTCCTTAACCTTGACTCCTTTTAAGCCTTTTCCCCCATATTTCATTTGTCCATCCATCACTCAGGACTTTGAAAAATACTCTCTGATTTACCTATATTCTAAGGACTCAGAATAGAGACTCTAATAGCAAGCAAGATACTCACTATTAGATGATGATCAGTAATGCTGAAAATTAGATCTTTTTCTTGTTGAGTTAAAAGTAAAAATACACCAGTTGAATCAACTGGCAAGACAGGCAAGAACAGAACCTGGTATTTGAAATTGTTTAGGAAACTTCCCACAAGACAGCAGCAACAAGTACAACCAGTTGTGTATCAAACATACTAGGCAAATATAGCATATGTCTATAAAGGGAGGATCAGAAACTCCAAGCAATTAAAATTCCTACTGATGACTAAAAAAGATTTGTGTGCTGGAGTGCTGGTAGAGGGAGGGAAAGCATAGCAGGAGGTGAGAAAATATCTCTGTGTAAAACTAGGCATTAAAAGTACATCAACCCCAAAATTTTAAAGAAACTTTTCCTGGACATATCTGCCAAACTTGTCTTTTCTGTTTTCTGGAAGTTGGCTGTCCTGGAGGACTCAGAACCTGTTCCAGCAACTGCTGATCATGCAAGATGTTCCCTTTGCTCAAATAGCAGAGCCATGGGTGTAGGTCCAAGAGGACTTTTTCCCATACACTGTTCCTTTAATGTCTCTGCCTGACTTTTAGGCATTGTGAGCAATTAGCTTTCCCAGATTACTTTAAAGCAAAAACTACAAACTGTCCTAGCCCTTCTTTCACCTTCACCCCATAAAATGCAGTGTGAGCACACACATTCTTGCTTATACAGCAGTATCACAGAGGCTGGGGTAGGAGCAGTGGCTTTGGGGATCTCATCAGGTCCTTCCCCTGTGATTGCACTCACTGTCATCACCAGTTCCTAGACTGCAGTGAAAAGATTTGGAATTTAACTGCTGCACTCTTTGATACTGATTTGAATTACAGTATCCCCAACAGAGTACTATCAAAACTTAAAAATACATGGATGTCCATAATCTGTATCTTTATTCACCTCTCATCAAGATACTCTCAAACACAGATGCTTAGCAGTTTTATCCTGTATTTAAAAGTAAGCATGATAAGAAACGCTACTGAAATCAGGGGAACATTAAGCACAGAGAGAAGTCTTTCCTGTAATAGTTTTCTTGATGTAATTCCTAATCCCTGCTGTCTACACTGTTTTTCTTTTTCTATACCTATTAATGACATATTTTCATGCTGGCAAATGCCCTGTGACATAACACAGCAGTCATTATTAGCAGTGACCACTGTCACTGAACAGCCAATCCTACTCAAGAGAATTTTTCATATTATAAAGAAGCCATTTCAGACTTCAGAGAAGTCCCAGATCTCTAAGGTTTAAATTAAATACTAATTCAGGCAAATAACAGAATAAAGTTGTTATAAAGTGAACAAGCAACACTGCAAAGGCACAAGTTCCCTGAGCTTAAGCTGCAACTCAGGGACCCTCAGGACAGCACAAAGCTTACCATTTAATGTATTTTTGAAATCCAAAATCTTCCCAAAACCAATGGATATTGTAGAAGGCTATATATTTTCATCTTGTTATACAGTTCATTTAAGTTCCTGTTATACCACAACTGCTAGATGCACAAGCAGTTTTGTATGTGACTGGTTGTTAACACATGAAGCAAATACCTTAATTAAAGATGTGTCACTTAAAAGAACATACAGTTTCAATTTAATTACAGAGTATGTGGGACCAGAATGGTTAAAATTTTTGTAATTTTTGTCATTAGTAAGTTAATGTGAAACAGCCTCATGTACATTAGGGCAGAAATTACTGATATCATTGAAGATTAAGTTACCTGCTCTGCCAGGTGCCCCACAGGCACAGGTTACAGCTCTGCAGGTACATCCAGGTGCTTTGGAGCAGTTGTTCCCCTGCTGCTGTCACACTCTCCACAAAGGTGCTCCCTGAGCCTCCCTGCTTAGAGAAGGAGAGACATGCAGTCCCTTCAGACACATATTGGGCAGTCTGAGGGGTGCCAGTGGGGAATCCTCCTTAACAGACTTACTTCACCTGATATTAATCACTGAAAAATTGGTTTCAGCCAACTGTCCTAATTCCTATACCTATATTTGCCTCTGTGGCAGAACTTGAGTTCAATGAGATAAAGGTGAGATAAAGCTGAGATAAAGGCTTACATATGTGTGATATTATAGGGGGGTGATGTCAGGCAAGGCTGACTGAATTATTTCAGCTGTTTCTTAAGAGCTTCAGTGTGGTAGTCGATTTGGCTAAGATGGACTGGGATTTAGCCCAAATTCCCAACACAGAGGGCATGAATTTAAGACCCTGGGAGGCAGGCTGCTAAAAAGCAAGGCCTTAGACATTAGGTCTGGCCCCTGCCCTGCAGGTGCAGAGGCTTTAGCCTAAAACTGTGGGACTTGTAAGGGCATGCCCAGACATTTCCTAGTTCTCGTTAGTGATCAGACCTTGCCCTCAGGTACCCCCATGTATTGTTGTTATAAATGAGAAACAAAAGTCTCGATATTCAGCAAAATTTAGATTGTTTTATTTTATACAGACAGAGCAATGCAGCGCTGGGGAAAACGTGAGGGGTCACCACCCACTCCACGCTCCCTCGAACTTTGGTTTGCAGCTCCTTTTCATAGTGTGGTTTTCCT
>JANRGV010000077.1:3486636-3505420 GCA_024734035.1 Alethe castanea | reverse complement strand
GGTAAAGCCACCCTGCCACAGTAGTGAGACTGCAGGAGGGATTGTCAGTTTTACATTTTACTCATTTATAGCACTTCTAAAGGCAGCCTGGAGGATTCCATCCACCAGTTCCCACTTAGACACCTTAGCACATTTCTCTTGGTGTTTTTTGCAACAGCAAAAAGTGCTTTGAGATGTGCAGTACTGGGAAGGCTTTATACACCTCAGTAAGTAAGCAAAACGTTATGGAAATTCAATGAATTTCAATTTAAAAAAGAGAAAAAAATATATATATATGTCTGTGCACTGTAGAAAATAGTAATGTGTGAATCCCAAAGGTTTCCCTCAAGCCAATGCTGCTACAGTAAATCTGATGGCAAATACATCAGAATCCATATGGTAACTTAAATCCCGCCATATACATTTTTGAATATTTCTGATAAAGCCTACTATACGCAACCCAAAGTACTGTTTAAAAGAGAATGCTAAGACAGAAGAAACCACCAAACTATCCAATTTTAAAAACATTGTTTCACACCACTGTAAAAAAAAGTGTTGGCTTTTAAAAGCACTCTATAACCAAGAGCCAACCAACAAACATGTTTCCAGGCAGCAAGCCTTTGTTACACCACTCTGCAGGTACAATGAGGCTCCCACTCAGTGCAGTGGCCCTATGGAAAACACAGCCTAACTTCTGCATCACCCACCTGAAAAATGTATGATGCTCTACACAGCATTTCCACAGATGTTTGCATGTGACTTTGTTACGTGCTTCAAAAAAGAAGGAAGTTTCATTGCACTGCAGATTAAGCAAAACAAATGAATATTCGTATGCAGGATCCTGACACTGAAGTCAATCTCATTTACTGAACACTAAAACCAAGCATTGCATGTCAGTCCATGAGAGAAAAGAAATCAGCACCAAGAAAAGCAGCTTCTATAATTCTGTAGAATTCTTCATTTTAAAGTGGTTTTCTTTTTGAAAAACAGAGGAAAGAGATTATTGAAACCCTTCTGTTCCTTCATCCTTGTTCATACACATCAGCTTTTCTCCTAAATAAAACACAGAAATTTATTGGTTTTTTTTCAAAAATTATGTTTCTGATGTTTTCTGAAACTGCAGCTCAGATATCAGTCAAAAATATTCTGGAAAACAGTATTAAAAAAGGCGCGGAAAGGCGCAGAAAGGAAAAGCGCAGAAAGGCAGGAAAGATGGCAGGAAGAAGGAAAGAAAGAAGGAAGGAAGGAAGGAAGGATTCCAGGAAGGATTCCAGGAAGGAAGGATTCCAGGAAGGAAGGAAGGAAGGAACTCAAGATTTGTTATAAACTAATATGAAGCAATGACACAGGAGACACACAAAATATACATGTAGGAAAGGACCAATGTAAACCTGAGGGGGAAAAAAAAACCAGAAGAAGGGAGGAGTTTTCTTTTTTTAAAAAAGCTAACATCAGAATAATTCAAAATGCTAGGAAAAAAGTTGAGATATGTAAAATCCACCTTAAAATCTCTTAAGGAAGACAACAACAGCGACAACAAAAGAATATTCAAAGCTTAAAAGCTGATCTCAGGAAACTGGCAGAGAAAAGAGAAGAGGGACAAACTACAACATACTTCCAACTGAAAAGGAAAAGCAACAGACACACCACACTGCTTGTTTTCAACAAGCCAAACACTCAGGTGTGTTCACAAAAAATACCCTCCCATCCATTTTACACCTGGTGGACTCAAGTGCTTGTGTTTCAGCTGTGATTTGCACTAAGAATGAGCAGTCCCAGTGATGTCAGTATGAGAGCTTAGTATGGTATGACACCCCCTGTAACCAAACTGAGTCTGCAGCCATTTCCCCAAGGTGTGAGTTACAAAGGTGTGGCTCACTCCACCCTCAGCAGCTGATTTTGGACAATCTATGTCCTTGCCTTAGTTACACTTCTACAGTGCCATGCATACACAAGTAAAGAGCTCAGGCAAGTTTCACCCCCTCCTCATTTATTATTGTTTATTATTATCTACAAGCACATTGCAAACTGTGAATTAATTCTCTATGTTCTCTAGACTTCAAAATTTCACCTATAGCAAAAACCCCATTATATCTCTATTAACAGCCCTCAAGCAGCCTCACAAAACCACAAATTACCTCCACAAGCACCTTTTCCTTTTACTACAGTAAAAATGACAGAATTTTGCACCTGTGATTAGAATAATAAAAAAAAATTGTACTGAAAACGTACACATGAGTCCATTTTCTCCCATGCCTTATTTTAGTTAAATATCTGGCTGGAACAGTCCCATGGAATAAACATGGAATTAAAATAATTCTCTGGTCTTCTATCAAAAGCACATTTTACTCTCCATGGCAAGAGAGAATACAGGTAGTACAATATGACATAAGGACCACCAAGAATGCTGAAACCTAGGACTTATCTGACACTGCTGTGTATATCATAAAATTACTTTATAGTACATTGGTCCTATAAATATATTCCCAAAGTCCCTCAGATTTGATAGGGATCATCATGTCTCTGCAGGATTCACAAGTGGCTTAACTTATAGCAAAAGTAAGTTTAATTCATGAAAAGCAAAGGCTTCCTGAAACATCTTGAAAACAGTCAAGGAGAAAAATCAATTTATCTTGGAGTCTTCTAGAGTGACAACATTGCTCTTTCTCCTCTGATGGCTAGAAACGAGAGTCTTCCCACTGAAAAATCATAATGCATTTTTACATTTTAAGACTTTTAAAGAAAACATGTGAAGGGGTACTTTACATCTGCTTATTTTGCACATAATATAAAAGTAGCTTTGGATGTCATTATTTGATTTAAATTACAATTTCTGTATCAGACTGTCATCGAATATGATTTCATACAAACCCACACAACTAATCTTCCAAAGGATAATATCAAACTGGACTGTAGTATTGCAAACTTGATGCAATATGATGAGTCAGTTTAGATTCTGTTAGGAAAAAACTCAATGACTCACTTTTAATATGCAGGGTCTTGCTTCTTTATTCATTCTTACTTCAAGGCAAAGAATCCTCTGCTGCACTTAAATTTATTTAATTGCATAATCTCAAAGACAGGAGTTTCTGGGATGTGGGAAGGGAGGGGCAGAGAGAAGCCAGGTATGATTTTTTGATTTTTTTTTTAATAGAGAATTTAAAAAATAAGCTGTTTCTGTCACATCTTACTGTTAGATCAGTTTGAATGCTACTGGCATTCAATGACAGATTCCTGTTGGGGATAAAGTTCTATTTGTCCATTTTGTCTTCTTTAAGTTACAGTTTTCGAACTTTCCCATACACAGAACAAACACCATGAAAACACATGAAAATCAGTAAGTGACAGGAAGAGGGATCATATAGTTATACTGCCATATCACAGAAAGATCTGACCAGCAAAAATAACTGATTCAATCATATGAAGGAGATATTTTCGTAGAAGATATCTACAGTAGAAGAAAGTTCACCTTAGCTGGTAAGAAAAATGTTGATGATGCTGAGACATCTAAACTTAGTATTCAGCAATCAACAGCACACATGGAGGGTAAAAAGAAGGGGTGGTGAATAACCCTATAGGTCCAATTCACCAAAACGTTATGGACCTCAGATCTGGAAAATGAAACAATTGCTTAAAAATCATAGACCAACAGCCACAGACCAACAAGCCTTCTGATAACAATCCAAGCTTATTTACTTGAATTTGAAGGAAAACCACGTCTGAAAACTACAGCCTCAAAACTGATGCTTGCAATAACTCAGCAGCACAATTATATTTTACTAGAGAGGGAAAAAAAAGCCTAAAATACTCATCTTCATCAAAGGGGAAACAATTCATAATTCTTTCACCATTTCTCAGCTTATCTGGGAAGGATTCTGCAACTTGCTGCAACCAAGTCCAGTATGATATTGCTTACAGCACAGTCAGGTTTAGGACTACCTCCATATCCCTTTTAGGACTATTTAAGGCTTGTAAGAGTAGTGATTACCCTGACAATTTATAAATGCTTATATAAAATAAGCAGTACTGAAAACAGCAAAATCTTTCTCGTTTAACATTTCTTCCCCCAAGGGAATTAATTGATTTGTATAGCAAGGACAGCCTTATCTGTTAAGACCATGACTGTTTGTTTCCAATAAAAGACAACATTTTTAGCATTTTGAACATTCCAGTTTCCTACGGGTAGTTAGTGTTAGCTGAGGGTTTTGCTTATTATTCTCATATATCTGAATCAAAAGAAACAAAGACTTACTGTTATTTTACTAATGATTTATAGGAGATGACATTTGCAAAGTAATTCAGTGCTGTTTGATGCCTCACAAGCTTCTCCTGGCTACTCATCCTGCTGCTTTCAGTGTGCCCAGTGTACTGAAGGTGAGGCACTGTAAATCATGAACGGTTTCCAGAGCAACCCTGGCTGTCTGCACACTCTGGAGATCTCTCTCCTTTGAACCATCTTGTGTTTGTTTGTTCTTTCAGGAAACCCCTTTTGCTGATCAAGCAAGTAGAAGAACACTTATTTTTGTATGGTTATTTTCGATCCTATCTGTGACTTGCAGGAGCAAGGGAGGGGCACAGTGATGGGACCAGAGGCTGCAAAAAGACCCTTGCAGCAACCACCCCTCAAGCTGTGGGACTGTCTCTTCCTAACCCGAAGGCACACACTGAATAAACATGAGGATGAGCACTACAGGAGGAGAGAGAGGATAGCACAGTGGATGCAGATAGCTTGTCTACACTACAAGCTTATACAGAGATGGACACTGAAGCCCTTCCCTGTTTCATGCTGGCTCCCAGACCTGCCAGAAGATTGATCTGGTAGGGCCTTTAAGACCTGCACTAGAGAGCTGGGAATCAGAACATTGCTACACCCTAATACCCACACCTCCCAAGTGAAAGATTTGAAAGCGTGTTACAAAACCCTTCAAAGGAGACGAGTCAGAGGGGTCATTGCTCTGCCTAAGCAAAGAACACTCCTGGAACTGGGACACAAGTTTTGGAGTGCTTGGCAAACAGCTTCCTGCTTGCTTTGCCATGCCAGCCTGGTTGCACAGCTCTCAGGCTCAGAGCTGCTTTGTGCCTGGCTAGCTCAGTTTCCAGGCAGGGCAAGCTCAGCTTCACCTGGAAGAGAAGACACAAACTTAAAATGACAGCTTTTCACTCTGGGGGCCAAAAGATCCCTTGTTCTGGGAGTTCGTGGATTACTCCCAGGATAAGAGGCCATTGTCAGTAGATTTACATCCATTCCAGAGACCACTGAACCTGGCCACAGAGCAAAAATTATTCAAGAACCACTGATTCAGAGCAGGCTTTGCTACCCTAATTTACCTACATTTATAGGCTCCCAGCAATGCAGGCTCAGAAAACGAAGAAGAAAACTCCAAAACCACAGTAGGAGCAGTGCCAGCACACACACCACTCCTCTCAGTCCCAGTGAGTGCTAATGCTACATAACATTGTACATACATGGGATCTGCCCCATTATAGGGCACACTGCAGGTACACATACTGCACCTGCACAGAATTATTAACAGCAGCTCTGAAGCTACTGCTTCAGAACATTATTCTTTGCCAGATTAGGCACATACCTGGGTACCATCAGCTGTTAATTCCAATAGGAAGTATTCTGTCCTCATATATTGACATATGCAGACAAATCACAGTTTATGTAACAAAAAATGTACTCTTACTGGTTACTCAAGGTGAATCTTTAGGAACATTATACCAAGCTGACAATTAAAATTGATAAAGCTGTGCCAGCTGCATGTCAACATTGAAACAAACATGTCTTTATATTACAGCATTTCAAAAATACTAAGGAAGAATTAGGAAAAAAGAAAGCTGACAGTATCACCTTAGTGTCAGTGAATTTAATTTTATGCAGGCCTTGAACCAATATTACAGTCCTTCTATGATGGCTCAGAAAGCAATTAAGAAAAGACAAGAAAACCCCCAAGCAACCAAAACAAGCCAAAACTGTTTAATATGACATATTAATACCACTGTGCTTGCTCACCTCCACCCTGTACTATCACTCTGAGTTAAGCCGGTGAAAATGCAAATGATACAAAAGTCATTTGCAATTCTTAAACCATAACAAAGACCAAACAGCTATTTTTGTCTGGAAACTGCACACACAATAAATTTGACTTAAGACTGAGAGTAACGTATTTTCAAATCCTGATCAGTCTTCCCAAGAAACTTCAGGAACAATACATCAGATTAGAAGTTCCTGGCTGGAACTTGTAACTCAAGATGGAATACAGCATTTGATAGGAAAAGAAGGGGTATAGCTGAACCACCTTATTAACATAATTGTTTTTCAGACTTATGACACTTATGAAAAGCAGATTAAAAAGACAAAGCATATTTACAGTGTTTTCTGAACTATTTAAAAGAACAAAAAATTACTGTATTTAGACAAGTTTCAGCCACACAAAATGGGGAGGATTATGTACTTTGGACTTGTATCAGTGGTTAGTATTGCTCCTGAAGAGTCATTACCAATATCACCTTGTGAACTCAGCTGAGGGAGGCCTCTTCATCTGAATATGGAAGAGACTGCAGAGGAATGCACAAAAATGTGTAAATTATTTTTAACTGCATAGATTGGGAGATTGTTCTGACCTAAAAATACCCAAATTTCAAGAGATCTTGAAATAAAAATCTCAGAATTCAAAAAGACCCTTCTCTTACAGCAAAAATTATGAAACCAAGTGTTTTGCACATTAAATTCTCACTGTTTTGTGAAACAGGAAAAGTAAGAACAGAAGTTTTGCATAAACCCTGCTAAGGAGTGAAATCATGCACATGCATGTTCAGACACAGAGCAACTAAAATAAAAGCTGCAGTTACACAAAACAGCACCGGGGTGCAGGGAACAGCACAAAAGTACTTGGTACCTACAGGCAAAAAAGCTCCAGGTCTCTCACGCCTGCCTATTATTACATTTACATTCCCAGCCTACACAGTCTATCCAAGCGTGTTTTCTCTGATTCCTTGCATGTCCCTAGCTGAGAGAGAAATCTAGAAAGCAGGCTGTGCTCCTCACATGGGGAAACACAGGAGCTATGCTGGGCACCCCTTCCACTACTCACTTCCACATAGAGCATCCATTGTGATCAAGCCCTGTTTTGCTGGAGGAGAGGGGAGGGCTTTGGCAGCCACCTGTGTTATTGGATTGTTTCCAGCAAGGTTGCTCAACAGGCATACTGCCCTGAACTGTGCACTGGCATTAGATTAATTTCTCAGTTTTCTGAGAAATAAACTTCTTTAATCTTCAAAAATTCTTACCAATTGTTTGTTGTGTTTGGGGAATGTGAACATGCTCCTTGCAGGGGAAGGGTTCCTAATTCCAAGCTGATACTTAGAGGTGCCAGGGATGACCTAACACATATATAGCTCAGAATTCACAGCATGGATTTAGGCAGGAGACAATTAAATACTTATTCAATGATTAACACCACTGAAAAAGAGCTTCAGTCTCACATGTCCCTGGATGGCCAAATATTAAAGCCAGTGTTTTGTTTAGGAGGGGGCAACAGCAATGGCCTTAGCAAAGTAGTGAAAAGCAAAGTAGTGAAAGACAGAACCAAAATACTGATGGCCATGCTTGTACACAACAGCAACAGGCGTGCAGGAAAAGAATATGAGGCAGCTAAATATACAGGAATTATTTTCATGGAAGAGATATGAAGAAGTACAAGAGGTTACACTACAAAAAAGAAAACCCAAAACAACTTACTTTGCTATAAGATGCCAAGCAATAACATCATCTGCTCAGTAAACATCAGCTTTATGAAGAGTGAGGCAATGTAGAAAAGAAAATGAGCAGCCATAGGTTTGGTTGACAAAGACATACAAGAACATGGGGCTTAGGTAGTTGGAAGACATGGACTTGTACATTTAGACTGCCATCTGTCAAGATGATCAGGATGTCCATTTCCACCCCTCTAGTGGGAAATACACAGATTCTTCTGGCACGGTTGGAAAAATTTCACACCAATCTCAGCAAGTAACAATGAAGAAGTTACCACAAGTAACTCCATCCAGGGGAAGAGCAACACTTTGCTGGTACTAAAGGCACCAACAGCTTCCTCTTTATGAGCATGAAAGGTGACAATCAGTGTGTGTGGTAACATGGATCAAAACCCATCCTGCAGAGAGTTTTTACAGCATATGGAAAACATGATTCACACAAAACACTCGGTTCACTCAGAAATAATCTGCTCCTTTACACAGTGTTAGCTCCTTCACTTTGTGCCATAAAGTTCCATTTAAAGACCTGGGAAAGTCCCCATTATTTCTACTCCTCCTCAATGTCTTCTGGAGCTCTCTATAACTGGAAACACACAAAACATTCCAGACTTGGTATACCACATCTGATACAAGGAAAGTATTACAGCCCTGGGCTTTAAAGTGATATTCCAGGAGGCAGGATGGAGTGAAAATGGCATATTTACTCTCCTATAACACATTCATGTGTCACATGGGAGGACAAAGTGACAACATTTATTCCAAAAGAACAAGAGGAACAAAATAAATTTGTGAATCAAATTTTTAAGAGTACTGGAACATACATTCATCCAAATACACTGATGAGCTTTTCCTCCTCTGTGTAGAACAGCATAAATGGTTATGACAACTTTAATCCAGAGACTGAGGCTTCTGTCTGCTTATGAAGTGCTGTAGAAATATTTCAGGTTAGTATTAGTTGCAAAGGCGAATTTAATGAAGGTACACACCCCTGTACTTACTGTTCTCTTCAACAATTTCCTAGAAATACCTGTTGAGGCTTGAAACTACCAAGTTCTGTCAAAATGTTTGCCTTATGCTCACAATGGTAAGAGTTCATCAGCCATCACTATTCACAACCTCAACTTCTCCAAAGCCTTCCAGGTTTTCTATTCAGCATGTTAAGCCTTTGCAATTCCACATGGTTAAAACAAAAACTGTGGAAACGTGGCATAAAACAGAAGCTACAGCTTCACTTCCAAACCATTCACTCCAAGTCAAACTCAGACTTGTTTGTACATGAACTATCACTCACCATTTACATAAAACATGATGAAAAGTTTTCCCGACCTTTCCCCAGCCTTTAAATAACTCTCCTATTTCAACAAACACACCTTCAGAAATAAAATTCCCTTAGATTACCACACCAAATATAAACAAGCCACTTGGAAGTAACAAAAGAAAGATATGCCAAGACATCTGCAAGGACACAACAAATGCTGTTCACAACAGGAGCAAGACAAATGGAAAGTCCTCATGGAAAACCATAGATGAGACAACCATTACAAAGATGAACAAAGACACATTAAAGAGGATTTTTGCTGGCAAGTTAATGCTATTTAAAACTACAAATTATCAGTCCTTATGAAACTATAAACTTTTATGATCCAAAAAGACATACAAAGTATTTTCAAAAAATAATTCAACCAACTAAACTTATAACTAAACCAGAGAGCAAAAACTACAAAATGACTGCAACTATGTTTTTTACTACATGTTATTATTTTTTTCCTATATTCTTAACAGTCTCCTCCTCTCCCTACTCCACATGCTTTGTAGGGGATAAATATATTTCTATTCTTATACTTAATCTTAAAACCTTCTGTGTTGCTATCAACCTGCTACCTTGCCCCACTGGAACCAACATTGCTTTCTCTCAAGTGGTCTAAGAGGAAAGTGATGTTAAACTCTGACAAATGGGTGTCAAGCTATATAATGTGACTGCTGGTTTCGTGCCTGACAGCTTTGTGAGGCTCTCTTCACCTACATTTTGTTTCATACAGTAAATTTCAATAAAACAAATTAGACTTTGACAGACACACTAAATTTCCACCTTCATTAGATGTAAAATTATTTTTTTATCTTTTCAGGCATAAATACAAACTTACATCTTTTCCCAGGACTCGAAGTTCAAACTGTGTTTCCTTGAAGTGAACTTTCGTAATTCTAGGCCTGTAATATTGAGAAAAAAAGACAGACAGAACTCCATGAGCTTTTAATTCTTCTTGTATAATAAAATATAAAGTTGTATACATTTTCATGCAAACACAAAAAAAAAATTCACAGGTAGATTTATTTTTCAGATATGTTCCAGATGTCAGCAGACAATTAGTGATATGTAAACATGTCAGCATGAGTATGGTAAAGGTGATCTACTGTCTTCAATTCTTGGATTATCAAAGAATTAAAAATCGGCGTAATCCAGAGGAATATAAAGAATTCTGTGTATACTTGTTTTATATTGCTATGATTAACCTTACAAATAGATACCACAAATCAGAGACTTCCATAACACATTGTTACTGGTTTAGTGCAGACATTTAAACAATACATACCAGAAATACTTTCCTACTTGTTTTTTATTCTTGTAGACAACAACTCCCATGGGTGTTAATCCTAAAAAGTATTCAGATTTGTTCTCACCCTAGAAAATAAAAATGTATGTCATTTGTACAGTTGCAAATAGAATCACAATATCAGTGAGATCGAGTGAGAATTCATCCTGGTGACTTGAATATGCTGTTTCTGTACAAATGGGAAAATAGTACTTGACCTACTGATGAAAACTGCTGTATGAAAATTTGTAGTTCTGGGGCAAAAGAGGCAATAAAGAATGGCAGTGATGGAAAGAATGGGAATTTCCTGTCATGGTGAAAAACAAAAACACCTTTTTTATGTTTTTTTATTGAATTAAATTTTACTATTTGACAAATGGCCAAACTCAGAAACCGAACTACTTATTCAGGCACGAATGCAATAGATAACTTTCAGCTGAAAGCAAATAGTGATTTGCTGACCTACAATACAATCATGCAGCTGCTTCCCCCTCCTAAAATAGTGTCAGCGGCTGCTGCCTCCAAGTGAAGTGGCTCCATTGGTAGAGCCAAGCTTCTCTTCTGTTGTTCAGAAAGGGCAATGGCATGCAGGGAACAGCCATATGCATCAACTCCTCCGAAGAAAACCATTCCTAAAGTCAGGATACAAATCTCAAACTGCACTGCGAGAGAACAGGGTGAAAGCCCTGCTGCTGAGTGGCAGAAGGTCCCCAGTTCCTCAATTCACAGTCAATAACCAAAACCAGAAGCAGCTTACAGATGAAAGAGTACAAACCCTAGAGCATGAGGTTAAAAGAAAGTCAGCTGGAAAAGCTCATTGACCTGCCTACTTGAAGCAATGAGGAACAGCCCTGCAAGCTCTAAACCAGCGGAGCATGAACAGCAAAATTATCAACTGTGAGAGGGACTGACTTGAGACACTGAGAAAATGTCCTGTGTGATTACAGAGCTGACAAAGCACACCTGGAAAGCTCTGCCTGTGCTCCTCAGTGAATTAACTACTAAAGGCAACTTTACTTTTAATATGACCAAAGGGGAAAATAACTGCATCTCATGATGTGCGCAGCTTCAGTCTCAAATGAGGGCTTCTGCTACCGTAGTAACTTAAGTAGGAACAATGATGTTCACAGGTTACCCAGGCAGGGATTTCACTGCACAACAAAAGCAAGTTATGAGGCAAAAAAATTTCCAGACTGTACTAATTTAACACGATTTTGTTGGATCATGTTGGATCCTGTTCCAGTAACTCCTCAGCTTTCCAAGGGTGGGAGGGGAACAAAGCCTGGGATATGAATACAATTAAGCCATAGGGTGCATTAAAAGGTACTTTACATTGCAGGCTACACACTTTACAGAGGAAATACATATTTAATCTTCAGGTAGTATCTTGATTTCTTTATTTTCTTTCAAGTAATTTTACAAAGTACTGACATCTATCTCAGTGAATTATCTATACTGCAACTCCCCATTTGAGCTCCTGATTTTCTTTTATTAAAAAAAAAAAAAAAAAACCCTGCCACAAGCAGAATAATTAAAACAAGATAGAATGATGTTTCCACCAGGAGCACATAGCCTCCAGGTGGTGACTTGGATCCAATCCCAACATACATGCTGACAGACAAAAGAAATGGAGGAGATTTCTGAGGCAACACAGACAGATTGATACAACACAGGAAAAAAATGGAAACATACTCTGGATCTTCAAAACCTTTACAACAAATATTTTAAATAAGATAAACCTGCTACTGCTACTCTGCCCTAATTTTTGCAATGATATTGAAAAGGTTTCAGGACACATTTGTTCTTACTTAAACAAAAATAATGTGCAAATTCTTCTGTCGAAGAGAAAGGCAATAACCCTCACTCGTTACACTTGTACAAGTTACTTCTTTTCTATCTGAATTGCTTTTATCCAGAGTATAACTTATTGGTTTTTACAGGTGTAACACAATCACAGCATTTAATCTTTAGGCTTTTGTATGTATGAATAACTTTGCATTTCTTGAGTAGTGCTCCCTTTCCAGTTAATTTGTGGCAACAAAACTATTTAAGTACTGTTTCACACATTAGTGCAGTAATTATTTTTCACAGTTAACACTTACATAAACAGGATGGAGATCCACTCCATACATTTCCAGAGATTTTGCCACACCTAAGTAGTTCACTTCTGCCTCAGCAGGAACTTGACCCCTGTAAACACAATTATTTGTAAGAATCATGCAATTCCAATCAACATATCAAAATAGATCATATTAATAAATAGAGTTTTCTGGACACATCTGCTGCCCTTCTTGCCAGTTTTTCAGACTGTCATTGTCTTTTCAACACTGAACCTCTTATTCCAATTAAGATTAGCTCTCTAGTGGTCTCCTACCACAAACATATATGCTGTCATATATATAATGTTTGCCTAATGCAGTAGCTTACATTTTCCTTGCTGTCACAAACACACTTCACACATTTCATTTTTAGGCTTCAATGCAAAATAACTTTTTTTCCCAATAAGTACATTATTATTAATAAAGCAGGCATAGTATGACTGGTTGGAGTACTATTTCCCCATAGCAGTGTTGAAACTCCTGAAAGCAAGGTTCATAACTTCAGATAAATTATTACTTTCTCCATAAAATCTTGCCTATAGTAAGTCACAACAGCTGACCAGGTCTGCTACATTGAAAACAAGATTTGGAGTCTGTCTCATGAGATTAGCAATTTCAAAGATCCTGCCTGCCTTCCTAGCTACAGATATCAATTCATCACTTAAAAAGTATCACTGGCAGGAAAAAACTGGGAAAACTGGTGAGGGAAAAATCCTGGCTAGTAGGAACATACTTGACATTACTGACAATGGATTTATGTTCAAAAAGAACAAAACAACTAAATAAATTCAAAACCTTTTCCTCAGAGTTTAATTTGCTCTTCCCTTAATATCTGCCACTGATTCAAGAACAAAATTCTCTTTTGTAAACTTGAAATAGTTGAAGCCATGTTTTCATTTTCACTTCTTTTCAATAATTCTCTGAAAGCAACTGGACTGTTGCTGGGAAAGTACAGCACATCTTGTAAAAATATTGGCTCAAAAAGATGCATATCCTGCTTCATCCTGTTGGTTTTCTTGGGGAAATGCTTCATGGATACTACTACTACTACTACTACTACTACTGCTACTTGGATGTGCTACTTTTCAAATTCAAGGCATGAAGTAGAGCATTCTACATTCAACATTTTCACCAAAGATCTGGAATATCCTGAAATATGAACAATCTTGCTTCTTGTGTCACCATTATCTTCAGCCTAGAAGCTACCATCCAGGTTTTCCCAACTTTGTGTTATGGATGACAAAGAAAAAAGAACTTCCAAGGTCAAAGACATGAAACAGCAGTGCCAGCATGAATGCAATAGGTATTCAAAGGCATTTAAATGACTTCTTTGCATCTGGGAGATGGACTGCTTCAGCTCATCTTATCCATGTAGCAGCACTGCCACTTTTCCAGGTGCTCTTCTCTCCAAGGACTCCTGGAAAAGCAGCAGACCTGAAGCTTGTAAGAGAAATCTCTTTCTTCAAATCCTAGTAGATGTGTAGTTCATCATCTGTATTCAGAACACACAGAACACTGGATATTTGGCACATCAGTAATGTCACTTCTGTCATGTCTTTTATACACTTTTGCAGTAAAAATTTACTCTGCAGCTTGATTTTTAATTTAAAGTCTTGCAAGTAGCTCTCTGAAATGTAGGCAGAATGTTCACAGGGGCTGTATTTTTTCACTGAGTTCCAAGCAGGCTAAATACCAATCCTGAGCAAAGTGGATTACCCCATTACTGAATTAGTGCTAGAATATAACACTAGAATTTAAACCCTGTTGTTAGTCTTTCCTTACTGATCAGGCTTAGAAAAATGCTGATGCACTTATTCTTCTATTCTCACCTGCCTCTGAAAGGACCAAAAGGCTCAAATGTCAAATAAATGTTTGAGTGTGTTTTTATAAATATTTTCACAGTAATACATCATGTTTTAGAAACTGAATTTGCAAAAATATTGAAGGAAGCACAGATATGAGCTGGAGTTTCTAAAGAAGTAGATGAAAGCCGGGTAGAAATCCTCCCAAAAGCAGATGGAGAAGCCAGAACGTGAAGGGATGAAGGAGCATCAGGGACTGAAAGAACTCCTATTGGTACAAAGGGTGTTTAATTTTTATCGTGTGTGAAAACACAAACTCTCCTCAGCATCACACATCCCAGAATTAAAGCAGTCTTTGCCAGTGGGAGTGACAAAGCTAGCAAAGTGACTGCCATGCAGCTGACACACACACACTCCTTTGGATGGACAAAGGGCACCTGAGTGCCACTTGAGGCCCTAAACAGCATCAAAAGCTACTTTTAGAGCTACATATCAGCAGCATTTTTGCTTTGCTTGTGCCCCACTGGCAGCATGAAAGGTTGACTGAAAACATAGCAGCAGCTGACTTGCCAAGCACCAGCCAGTGACAGATCTCCCACAGCCTGAAATGGGCACAGTCAGCAGTGCAGCACCAGCTCTCCTGCCTGCACTGAGAGATTCTATCTCTCCTCCAGCACCAAGTGTTTGCTCCCTCATGTGCGAGCCCCAGAGTCACTGCTTGATCCTCCACACACGCCCAAAAACGTCAGGTCACCTCACACTGCTCTCTGACCTTGGAGCTGTCATGCTAGTTTATAGATGGCACAACAAGCACAGTGTGCAGGCTGCAGTCAGAAATCCCCTCTACCTTCTTCCCTCACCTTCCCTGCTTTAGAAACTTTCTCAAAAAACTGCACCCTTACTGAATCTCCAAATAGCTGTTGTGTTGTGTAAAAAAAAAAAATAATAAAAACTGAAACATGCAACCAAAACCAGCTTTTCTTCACATAACCAGGAAAAGGAAGGTATATACAGTGCCACAGCTGTGTTACAAAAAAAAAAAAGAAAAAAAAAAAAGAAAAAACCAAAACCCAAACAGAAAAAATAAAACTAAAATCAAAACCAAAGAAACAAAAAACAAAAACAAACAAACAAAAACCCAAAAAAACCCCCATCAAAATATCACCAAAGAAAAGACCCTGTGTTTCCATGCTGGGATCCAGAAAGAATAAAACAGTTCTTCCAAACCATATCACAAACCTGTCCTTAAAATGTCTCTGGTTGATAAGGCAATTTGGGATGCCCTCAGCCATTATAGCTTCACACTTCTTAGCTGAAGAGACTGTGGTCACCTGAGCAGAAGTCAAAGTTGGCAGTGCTGATGGCAACAGCTGGGCTGAAGTAGCAATGAGTACCCCTTGCCTTTCCTCTCTGTTCTGATGCTGCTAAATCCCTGACACCCAACTGCAGCCAAGCAGCAGAACAGTACCAGAGCTCCAGATCTATGACTGCTATGCTAGTGATAATTTGCCTTCACAACCACTGACTTCTGAATCTAATGACTACAGAAACTTGAGACAGAGAAATGAAGGCTGCTTAGTCCACAGCAATTAATCTCAAGTCTCATTTCTCACAAACCACTTCTGTGATGTTGAACCAAACTAACTAGCTGTGACTCAGTTTCCTCTCTCTGGAATGGAAAAACAATAATTTTTTACTTCATAGAACTACATGTAATAAGTTCTTTGAAATGTATCAATTAGTATAAGGCTGTCATGCAACCATACAGAAATAATTACTGACAACAGTAATTTTTTCTCTTGAAGAGAAAGCTCAGGTCAAAGTCGCAACTGGCACAGACTCCAATTACTGAAAAACTTCTCAGAGAGCAGCTGTGACCCTGAGTTAATACCTATTCTCATTAAACAAGACACATATAACATTAACACACAATGCTACAGGCAAAAATTACTTAACCTTTATCCAGACCGAGGCTTCATTATAGCAAGAGAATCAAGAAATTTAGATCTACTACAAGATGGGTAACTGATTCTCTTTGCACTAGTTTGACAAACAGTATGATGAACACCCTCATGAAAGGGTCCTTTCTGCTGTCATCTTCATAAATGGTTATATCACAATTGCACCTAACTTGGATTTGTTATAACAAGCTACTTTACACTTACCAGGAACATGAATTTGGAGATTAGCAACTAAATATTTATTTTGGCTCTGTGTATGGTTGAATTTCTGGCATATGGTTTATTGAAACTGCTGTCTCTGAAACACCCATACCCAGGTCTGGCATACGTCACATTTCCAATCACAGTCCTACTCAGTTCGTAAAAGAACAGCTTCAATATGCAAAATCCTTTCTGCTTCTGAGAGGTACAACTGGAGGGAGGACTGTGTCCTTCCCTCAAGTCTAGAAACCTTCACTCTGCACTACAGGCTGTTCATCCCCACCTGCCTAGCACCCCTGCATCTGGTATTACCTGCCAGGTTAACACCAGTACTGAATTCTTACATCAGAGTCTTGTGTATCCGCTCTATGGCATCCTCCAGCTCTTCCTTCTGGTCGGGAACGAAGCGGTACTCGGAGACGTAGCCTGCCGTGTGCTTGTACGGGTCATAGTCCCCCAGCTCAGCTGCAGGAGACAAGCACAAAACAAAGGCCACCTGTGCTTTTCCTCAACCAAAAAATGTGTTATGTAACACACCTACTGGTGCCCAGCCCCCACTTTGAAGCCGACGGCCAACTTAATCGGCAGCCAGATAAGGAAAAATGGAAGAGAACACAGAACTATTCACATCAGCACACAGAAAACCAATAAAAAATTGTCTTCATGCATTTTTAAAGACATATAGAAGGTTAGGTTAGAGCTAGAAAGAGCTGGAAGCCTTGACAGGAAACCTACTGCTTCTACAAGCCAGACGAAATCATGACCAAGCCAGCAAAGTATTAAATTCAATGACATTGATTATTTGGCAGCCTATGCAAAACAAGTGTAGAAGAAAAGTCTAGTTTTGTAATATCTACGCTCTCATGATAAACTGCAACATTACTGGCAGAACCAATGCATATTATTGCTGGACTTCAACATAAGCTGGAAATACAAATAGGAGGAGGTAAATACCCTGAAAGTCCTATAGGGAAGGTCTTCTAGTGGTAACTGTTTCTTGTCAAGAATCACAAGCTTTCCTTTTTCAATAAAACATCAGTGTGTATTTCCTGGATAACAAATTCACTTTAAAAATAAAAATAGCTTTCAAAAGACTTTTCTTAAAGAAAAGAACATGATGAATAGCCAATGAAATTTTCTTTGAAGCAGCCCTGAATTTGTACGCATTAGTCATGTCTGCTCATATGTTGTAACATTATTATAAAACAAATATGCATCTTAGCCAAAAGGAGTCTTCAAGAGCCAAGAAGGAAAAGACTCATTTAATTACTGATGTTTCCTTACAAAATGTTGAAATGATATTGCTAGAAAAAGACAGTGATCTGCTCAGTAGGGATGTTGAGAAGTCTTACTGGAAAACCTCCATAAAATTTTGTGTTCAGTGTCTGAGACAGATATTTCTCAGGTGTCTTTACTTATTTGGAACAACTGCAAGCCCTAAATAAAAGGAAAAAGTTCTTTATACAGCCCATGGGAATGCATGCCTCCTAGTGCCTGGACTAACTTTAACTCACTGTATGTAACCTTGGCTATGCTTTAACTCTTCTCTCTCCCACAAACTTGCTCATTGTTTTCCAATAGAATATTTGAGATTATAATTACAGGGACAGGACACTATACCAAAACAACAGCTCTCACCAACTCAAATAATTACTAAAGGGCATGAATTTACTCTTTTTACTTATTTCTCATAATAAAATGAAGATGCTGTCATCATTGCATGTTTTCCTGCTTCACACTTGCAGTATTTCTTCAGGGAAGGCATGTTTGCCAGTAAAGTGAAATGTGCATTGCAAACAATTTTTCACATGTCATATTTCTTAGATGGCAAAATTAAGTCAAAAATAATTGTACACAAACAGATACTGCCTGAAATTTTAGCTTCTCAGATACACATATAATCCACCATGAAAATGCCCTTTCCCATCACACACAGGTTATTCTGCCTGGTCATTCTAAAATGGATATAAAAGGAGGATTAATTTTTACGTTATATTTAGTGTTGTTGAGTCACACTTGTAACATAAATAAATAATATTTTCTTGATACATATCACTTTCGACAAATCTAAATTTAACACAGAAGAAATTACAGATAGAGGCCTCAGCATGGCTCTTCACACAATTTTTGGTTACTGATTTTGTTTGAATATAGATCTTGAGCTGTAATGGAAAAAGAATAACAGCCCCAGTAGACAGACAGCTCCTTTCTAATTGATTGCTAGTTCTATTAAGCATGAAGGATATAACATCCACTTCTGAAAAGACCTCTGCTGATGGATGAATGTAGATAAATACTGAAGAAAATTAAAATTCTTCACTTCAGGTCAAATCATAGTCTTCTGTTAAGTAAACATGCATTCATATTGACATAATTTTTGAGATAATATTTTA